>OMNN01031180.1:9130-35040 GCA_900302755.1 Chromis chromis | reverse complement strand
AGTAAAGATGGGAGGTCAAAGGGCAGATTAAAGACATTTTAAGCCAAACTATTTAGATTAACTAACTTTTGCCTTATACACAAAAAGTTGAATTCAAGAGAAATTAAAATGCACAGGTTCTTTCCTCTTCACCTTTAAATGGTTTTGGATTGCAACCTTTCTTGGTTTCGCACAGAAAAAGCACCTTATGGTGGCTAATTTTAGCTAATTTTAGCAAACTGCAGGTAGATATCGTTGTGTAACTGATATTATTTTGTCATTTTCACACTAAAACACAATAAAATTGGTGATCTGAAGCTGCTACTGCAATCAAAGTCCTTGAGCAGCAGAGAAACTAAATCTAAAAATGCTAAGCTAATAGCTAACTAACTAACAAGCTACAGCTATTGTACTCATAACCCTCAGGTTCTAGTCTTGCAACTTTTTTGTTGACCTTACCGGTACATAGTGAGAACGACCGGCAGCTTAAATTCGGATTTGATCGCCTTCATTCACCCTGGTGATTGCAAAATAAAGCCGTTAAGGTTAGTAGTTGTTAAGAAGAGCATCTAGTGTGTGTGTGTGAAATGTGGAAATACAAGACTGAAGCCTTTTTAAATCAGTATGTAGCCTTGTGTGACACATTAGGCTACTGTACCTATATGTATATGTAATAGTAATATATTGGCACATAAGGTCTAAAGAAAACAAGGGGGAGAACCATGAAAGGGAAGGTGATGAGAATAAAAGAGGAGGCTTTAAGCAGATGGAGGCTGTTGACAGGTAATGAAGTTTAATGTGATTGGTGCAGAGCGGCTGTACTCACGCCCCCTCGTCTCTGAGCAGAGACAGGAACTTGGTCACTCTGTAATCCTGGTCCATCTGGAGACAGTGAAATAAAGCAGAGGGAGAGAGAAGAGTGAGTATAAATGACAGGCAAAAGTCAATGTTGTGCCTTCCAATTATATCAGAACTATCCCAGCAACAACAAATGGGGCCATTATTGAGGCCCACTGGATCATAGAGCTGTAGGCCTCCCATATGGACCACATAATGCAGCTGATGCTTCACTTCACCCACCTTGAAAGAGAAGTTCAATGTATTGGAAAACATTTTCATTTGCTTTCTTGCTGAGAGCTGCTTGATAACACTTTACATACCTACATGATAAATATTCAGCTGCAGTCAACAGCTTAGCATAATTTCCAGTTACCTCAGCTTAGCATAAAGACTGGAAACACAGGATACAGCTAGGCCGACTCCGTCCACAACAGGGTTGCAACCAATAATTATTTATTTACAGATATTTTGCATTTACAGAACCTGTCGTATTTACACTTGGGGTTCTCATTAAGAAAATAATACATTACATGTTGTTTTTTTAGTTTTATAGGTGCTGGCAGGTGCTTTTTATTACATTCAAACAGAGTCAAGACGTTTTTAGTTTCTATGCTAAGCTAAGATAATGTTTGTCGCTATTTGTCAGCTTTTATTTACCTCAAAGTTATCAGACTTGTATATTTAACTATTACCAAGCAAACAAATTATTTCCCAACACCTTGAACTATTGCTTTAACCTCACATCAAGCAGTGTCCCAACAAGTGGGTCCCACATTACAAACGTATGCAGTGCAAACCTCATTTAAACAGAATCCAAAGTGTCCAAAGACTAAAGTCTATTAGTATGATTGTTGGTGAAATTTATTTATAGTGATGTGCAAGACGTGTAGAATATTTTTTGTTTGATTATACATTCATAGAAAAAGCAGTATCTTTAAACCAAAAAAAATGCTAGCCATTATGCTAAGCTAGGCTTACCTTAGCATAAAGACTAGACCCAAAGCTAGCCTGGCTGTGTCCAAAGGTGAGTCCCTCTACTGGCACTAAGCCTCACTAATTGTCTGGTTGGTTTAATCCATACAAAACAGATTATGTGCTAAAGTGTTTTGTGGCTGGGCAGAGTAACTTCTAGAAGTCTCAGACTAAATCTGTATTCATTTAAATAAAAGAATCCACAGCAGGTGGGAGCTAAAGCAGTAACTTTGCACTGACCATCCATGCATGGCAACTAGTGAAGAAATAGCTTACTATACAATATCGTCCATTTTCTTTAATTGCAAGCAGATTATAACAGTTTCAGTGAGAGAAAGTTTGGCATCATGCTCTCATCATAGAAAACAAGGATGTAAAGGAAGTCAAGCTGTTACCAACCAAACTGACCCAGTCCTGAACTCCACTCTGAGGCCAGTATCACTAAACCCCTCACACACTTAACTATCTTCACTTAAGCTGTAGGGCTGGAGTGTGTGAGCTTATGAGGGTCTTAACAGCATAAAGAGGGACGGGAGGACACCACGTGCTGCTTGGAAAGAACATATTGTGATTCTTTTTTTAAAAATGAATTACAACTTGTGTTTCATTCACAATTTGATGAGTTGCTCAACCAAAAGTCAAGAAACCAAAAATATCTGTGAATCATATCTGGATGTTTGACTGAAAATACCAACATCTCTACAAATGTGCAGACAGATGCTGTCACTGCAGATAAACCTCCCAGCGGGTTTCTTCTCTACAGCATCTATGCTTGGTTTGTGTATATTTTGTGGGGGGCAAGACAGCCACACTTAAATGTCACCAATTTTGCTATGAACTATGGAGAAGTCCCTCAGGAAAGTCTGCAGATATACCCAGAAAGGAGGCCTGACAGGCTGCCTCAGAGACCTTATGCACTTAATGATTTGACAGTAGGACAACCCTAAACCCTCACGAACTTAGCAGGTTAAAGTTAAAGAGTCCATTAGTGTGGGGATTTGAACTGGACCTATAAAGTGAACAAAGTGTTCTTTTTGTGTCTTCCTCTACTAGGAGTGGTTCATGAAAACAATGAAACAGCTCTACTGCCACCACCTGTTTTACCACTGATGTTGCAGTGTTTGTCCTTATATACCAAAACACCAAGCCTTATAGACTGTAAAGTTTATTCTTGAAAAATCTCATTTTAGTCCAGACAGAAACAAATAAACTTAGCTGGCTTAATGCGGTAAAGTCAAGCTTGCCAGTTGCTGACAATAGCTTCATATTTAACACACAGACATGAGAGTGGTACATTAAAATGTTGCACTATGTACCCAAGTGTTGTTTTTTGCTCCTGTCACATTTTTACTCACTGTTAGCTCATTTTTACACTGCAATAGAAAGTCCTGCACCTCAATGGAAATATCACAACCATGGCTAGAAATAGAGAGAACTCAGAAATATCAAAGAAAGTTGCATTTCTTTGATTATTTGTTTAGAAAAAAGAAAAATGGAACCAATATGTGCGTCTCTCTAATTTTTACAGTTTTACAGTTTGTTGCTATGTTAAATGGTGTAATTCTGGTGACTTTTTAAAGAAAACCTGCCTTGGTTTGGGAGTTTAGAGGGTAAAGGACTACAAACCAAAAAACTACAAAGTGGTTTACAGCATTGAATGTGATTTTGGGTCACAGATCAGCTTGTTCGAGCCCCAGCAATGTCTTGAATGTAAAATTTACTGGGCAACACAAATTAGATCCTCACACTAAGGGTCAAGGTACTTAAAAATGTATCTTATAGAAATTCCCAGGATATAGCCTCTAAGCTTGAGTGCAGTGGGAAAGACCTAATTATGTCTTTACCTAATCAGTGGATAAATCACAAAATGTAGGTTTTTTTTAGCAATCCAGAATTGACAGTTTTCCCAGCTAGGTTACCTATTTCTGTCTGCCTGCCTGTCTTCAAACAAACACCATCACATCAAACGTCAACCATCCTGTGTGCCACATCACAGCGTATAGGCTGCATGATGCTTTCTGAAGCTACTGCTTTGGTGCGGCTCCTTTACCTGCAGCGACATCTCGATGAGCACGAGGAGTTTCTTGATGCCGATCCAGACTCGCTTCCCTTTGAGCTGCTGCGCGATGCTGGCTCGCTCTTTGTCCGTGAAGCTTCCCAGTAGCTGCAGAGACAACAAAGGCAGCAGAAAGATGGAGATTTTCGACGCTAGAATCGAAGCCTCTGGTAAGTGCAGGCAAAAACATCCTTTTAATTAAGCTTAAGCCACTTGAGGTCTTTTTTTCCCAGTACCTTGAATGAAAGTGAATGTATTGTAATGTTTCTTTCCCCGCAAGGGTGCAGATCTTTCAAGGCTGCATATGTGCATGGCTGTGTTCTCCCGAGAATGGGATGGTTATGTATAATTCACCACTTTCATCTGTGTCCTTGTTTAAGTGCACAATTGAGAGTATTTTTACCTTCAAGCATCCAAATGTATGTGTGTGATTACCTCTTAAATGAACACGTGCTTGTGTATGTGTGTATGTTTATACCTCCAAGGCGTCGACTAGCTGCTCCCCAGTGGAGATGTTGGGAATGTGGATGGTGGTGCTGAAGGCATCCAGCATCTCCATCTCCTGCAGGACGTCCTTCCTGCTGGTGGTGCCAATGATGAGCAGCTTCCGGCCCTGCAGGGGGAAGAAATGACTTGTATTTGTCCGTGGCTATTAACACCACACGGCAAATTATCCCTTTCCTATCATTTTCTGTGTTCAGTGAAGGTTAATTGTCCACAAGTACAGAGAAGCTTTTGATTTCAGCAGTTTTGTGAGGAATATGGTAATATAGAGATATATACAAGCATACTGCTTCTTCTGTGTATAACTTTATAACATCATAAATAGTTGTTATGAATAGAAACTTACATATAGTGTTGAAATGAATGAAAAAAGTCCATCATTGTCTGAGGAGACATTGCAGCCCAGAGCAATCATGATTAATAGACATATACCAGGATGATCTAGTCATATGACAAGTTGTTTTTATGTATTATGGTATTTATTGTGTGTCATCAGTGACTGTGATCTGTGACTGCAGACTGCAGTTATGGGATATAACTAGAAAAAGAGATACAGTATTTCCTGGTAAAACTAAAAACTGAACTCAAAGATTTCATTCAGAAAAAATGAGTCATAAATGTGAAAATAGTTTGTAAAAGTGACAGAAAGGTTCTTGCTATGAAAAGAAAATGAAGGACATTCATTTTGTCACATAGCTCTGTGGTCAAACTATATGGGTGATTCAGTTTCCGATGCCAATATTAACAGAACACTGGCAGCCCATATATTATGCTGATATCATGGGATGTTTTTTTATTGCTGTTGTTGGTGATACTAATAAAAAATGAGACACAAAAAACACTAAACTTTCTGTTTTCTTAAGTAGATCTTTAGTCTGTCTGCAGTGTACTCATTTACATAAAGAAATGTATCAACTAAATAAATAATAACTAAACTTTGAAAAAACAAACTTATGAATTAATAAAATCTAATAATGTTTTAGTGTGCTTCCTGCTACTGGTCTGGAAAATACGCTGATGTTTGATGTTGCATTAAGAGAACTGTATCACTTCCATTGTGCTCAACTGCTTTTCACAGATTTAACTTAGCTCATGTACACCATTAAAAACAACCTGTGAGCTGTGGTAGTCAGACCCCAGTAACCAGACAAAACCCCTGTTGTCAATTAATCATTGATTAATCAGCCAATCAATTATTTGGCCTGTCTCTATTTAAGGCTGTGTAATTTTGTTATATTCAGGAATCCAGATAAATTCAATTATTCATTGATGCAGCAGAATGAGGGGTGATATTTAGTTTTTAGCTGATTATTACATATTATGCACTTGTAATTTTACTCGCTAAGAGTTATCTTAGTTCAGTATAAAGATTGGGGAAACAAGTCAGTCTGAAACTAACAACATCCAGCAGCTCTAAAGCTCACAGCGAGACTTCAGGAAGTAACTGCAACTGACCACAAAAAAGGTCACACCACATACTGTGACAACAACAACACGCCATTTTTACTCTGATAACTTGCTCGTCAGATAGTGAGCTTTAGAGGCGCTGGCCGGTGGATTTTGTTGCACAATGTTTGCAGTCTTTATACTAAGTAAAGCTAATTCGTCTGCTTGCTGCAGCTTTGTGTTAACAGGCGTAACAATGGTATTGATCTTCTCATCTAACTCTGCAAGAAGGCATATAATGTCAGATTACTGACATTATATGCCTTCTTGCAGAGTCAAATGATCAGGATCGTTATCAGCCTTCTGCAGAGCTTGATGATGAGCTGATCATTTCGACAACCCACCCAGGGGTTGTCCACCCCTGGTCCACATGGTTTGGTTTAGATTAACTCTGACCTTGGGTGGAGCTTTCTTCAGCAGAACCAGCAGAGCCTGAAGGACCAGGTTGGAGAAACGAGGGCCGATGGGGACGTAGTCCAGCAGACGCTCAATGTCATCCACCACCACACAGCTGAGCTGAGACTTATAAGCATCATCGAAGACCTGAAACACAAGGAGGGAAGAATGAAGACAGGAAGGCATTAATGAACGGAAAAACCAAAAGGAGGAGACAGTGTTACAGTTTGTAATTCTAAGAAGTCACTACAGCACTTACCTTTTTGATTGCCTGGCACTTGGAGATTTCTGAGTGTCCAATCATCTTGTCTGGAGAACAGATCTTGATGAAGGGGAACTGTGAGTCCTCTGCAATCTTAGCTGCCAGGGCCGTCTTTCCACTGTGGGGTGGACCTGTGTGTGTGTAGAAAGGATTGGTACAATTTGCTGTCTGTGTTTGCTTTTGCATGGAGTACATATTTGTATTAAACCCAGGAATACCAATTAATTGTCCTGAGGTGTATTCCTGACAGGGAAACTTGAAAATTTGATATAATCTATAATCTGTAAAAGCCAGGTACTATCAGCAATTTTGGCTGTAAAAAAACACCTATTTTCACCCTTTTTATTACAGTAAAATGCAGTGCTCAATCTTTAACAGCACACTGTTTCTGTATAACTTAAGCCTAGTTGTGTGTGTTTGATTTCTTACCCTCCAATAACACAGCCACCAGTGGTGTGCGATCGCTGTTCTTGGTCTGCTGCACCAGCAGCTCTCCGTCATCCAGAACGTGAGTGACCGGGTCGCCCCATTTGATGATGCCGTTCATGATGTAGCTGGAATAATCCTCCTGGTTTGTACCAAACGCCTGGAGGAAAATACGAGGGAATGTTAGGGACCCTGTTTTACCCTTTTCCTAACACTGGATTACACAGTATTAGCAAAATGTAATCTCTATAAACAACATACTGGTTTTATGTCGTTGTTGAGGGATCCCAAGAAGTCATCTCTGGTGACCTGCAGCTTCTCTGCCCTCTCCATGTCCACCTCGACTGTGGATGTAGCCTGGAAAAGAAAGCAGTCCAATATTAAAACAATGTTAAGTTAATAGGGCAGTAACTGTCCATAACCATGTAATAATTAGATTAACATACACAATCATATCTACAAATAAAAGTGTCATAATTTGGCGTAATATAATTTGTTGTAATATGAAATAATGACAAAGAATATGACTATTATTATCATATTTCCGCTACACTTACAAACTAGGACTATTTAGATTCTCAGAGATGTAATTATTCAGTAGGTCAGTGGTACATTTAAACTGTCTTCAGGTTTTCAACATATTCTAAATATTTGTAAGCGAATGCGAAGAGATGAGTGTTGGTGTTCCAGGGATGTAAGAACCATGTTGAAGGGGCACCATGGGAAGTATTCAGATTTTCTACTTCAGTAAAAGTACAAATACAGCAATTTGTAAATACTCCATTGCAAGTAAAAGTCTTGCATGAAAAATCCTACTTGAATAAAAAAAAACTAGCAGTAAAATTTTGTTGAAGTATTAAAGGGAAATGACATGATTAGATTATTAATAAAGCATCAGTTTGTCAGCAGCATGTTCCTAGTTTGAACTATTTCATATCCAGTTTTATACACAAGGGCAGCAGATAAATCTGAGAGTTCTTCAAATGATTAAAGGGAGAGAAAAGAACTATGCATGTCCATATAGTTGCAACATGTCAATCACACGGTAGCCCCGCCCTCTAACATATCCGGCTTTATTGTATATTTTCCTCTAAAGGGAAGCATAATTTACAAAATGAACATAAGCTGTATTGAAGGAGACTTGAGAGTGAGATGATAAACTCATTAGAAAAATGTTAACTGAGGGAGCAAATCAAGAAAGAAGTAGGTTCATTTTCTCATAGACTTCTATACAATCAGACTTCTTTTTGCCCCCTGCTGGCTGTTAGAAAGAATGCAAGTTCAAGTCAGGGATTTGCCCATAATTTTTATACAGTCTATGCTTTTGTCACTGCTACTAGTTGTCTTTATCTTGGAATCAGTATGTTGTCAAATTGTTTCCTGTTTCCCATCATACTTTGGGTGAACAGAACTATTATGTTGCCCTAGAGCTACAGTCTGTAAGGTCCCTTGACTGGTCGAGGTAACTATCTAATCTGCTTGCAAGCTGTTATTAGTGTTATCTAATAGAGCATTCACTGATGTTTTATACATTATTCAGTAGATTCTCATTAACATCGTCTGTTAACCCAACCTAAATGTAAGCTTTGTGCATTTGAGAGTGACCTTAATGTGTCGGTTCATGGCGGTGGACTGCGCCGCCCTGACCAGACCCTCCAGCTCGGCACCACTGTAGTTCTTCGTCTCCGCTGCCAGTTCTTTGACGTTGACGTCGATGGCGAGCAGGTTGAAGTTTCTCATCTTGTTGGTGTGGATGGTCAGGATCTGAACACGACCCTTCTCATCAGGCAGACCTGGTGTTTGGTGCAGTGGAGGAAAAAAGATGGACAAGGGTGTGGCAAGGAAAGAAATGAGTGTTGAGAAGACAAAAGAGGCGAGGCAGGGGTAGAATTTATAGGACAAAGGAATAAAATGTGCAGAGTAGGTAAGAAAGATGTAAAATATAGAGATTCCTATTCAAAAACACATTCAGTTAAATTAAAATCCAACCTATCTTAAACACCACATACCAAAAAAGGAGAAGCCAGAGCATTCTCAGTTTTCTTTCCTTTTATTTGTACTCTTTCTGTGCCTTTTAGTAATTTGGATGAAGCAACAATTTAAATACATTTAAAGAACAACACTGTCACCTTATTTTTTAAAATTATTATTATTTGCATGTAATAGCTGGTTCAGAAAACTTTGCTTTAGAGATCAGGCATTTCTTGCTTTCTGTAATGCCGCCACTGCAAATATAATTGCATTCAAGCAGCAAAACTGAAAGCTCTCCACTTCATATGCCAGAAAAACATCACGACTCTCCAGAGAAACCACTTCGGACTTTCACTGAAAATGAAAATGCAACTCTGACAGCTCTGATGCTTCTGACTCATCCTGAGCACAGCTGCTTTGTTTTCAATGATTTGTACTATAGAAACTGTGAAACTGTGCAGCAGCTCAGCAGTTTGCTCTATAGAATAAAACCATTTCATTAATAAGGCTACGCGAGGACACGGTCGCACGTCAGATGATGTAAATAATTAATGAAGTTACAGCTACAGTGCCACCTACGTAAATTATGCACGGGCCCTCTTTTAGTTTGGAGACAGTATGGATCGAGCTGCTGTGTGATGCAACAGCTTTTTGATAATGTGAAAGAAGAGAAGGCGACATTCTACATGTGTGTGTGTGTGTGTGTGTGAAAGCAGATTTCATTAGTGGCTGTGATACTGAAGGATATCAAGGCTTTGACACATTTTAATCCCTGAGCACATGAATGACTAACAGCGTGTAAAATGGTTGATGTAGTTTTATAAAGAAAGTTACTTTTGGCCAAGTTTGTAGCAGAAGAAGTTGGTGCTCAGTGTCATTAACCGCCCGTGTGTTCACTTATACTAGTAGCACAGTCCGCTTGATAGCTGCACTGATGTTACAGCAGCATTGGGAGATAGTGAAAACGAAATAATTGTCATAATTAATGTATTTCAAGGGAAGCGATTATCAAAAATACTGAGTTTAACAAGTTGATTTCAGTCACTTCGAACTACCACTTTAAGAGGTGAAGATGGTTTGTTAATATCAGATTCAATTTTAGGGTTTCAAAATAAAACACTGACATGGTTATTGTACAAGAAATAGTGTAAATAAGGCAGAGAAGATCCAATGTTAGGTTTTCAAAATAAAATACTGACAATTATTGTACAATGAACAATCTAAATAAGGTCTAGAATATTTCACAAACTAGGATTCTATGACAAGTTATTGTACATTTTGGGGTTTTAGATTGCTTGTATCCCACACAAAGGGCTAAATTAATGTACAAAAATGCTAATTATTCTACAGCCGGTAACACAGTGTCACACACATGCAAACACACATGGAATGATCACGAATCTGGACGTGGTCACGCATCTCATTATCATATAAGTGTTGAAGAAATTGGAAATGTGTTGAGGAAAATATCCTTTTAAAGCCATTTAAATGAGCAATTGGATCATATTATAATCCATTTGTGATGATGCTCTATTCCATTCTATTCTAATACACGACTAGTCTCAGGTTACCTGGAGCAAAAACATTTCAAAATAGATGACAGATTGAAATCTTAGCTAAAATGAAAGCTGAGCAGTGACAGAGAGAGAAAAAGGTACAATAACACTCACCGATTTCCATCTTCACCTCAAACCTGCCGGGCCTCATCAGGGCATCATCGATCAGGTCAGGCCTGTTGGTCATACCTGGAGAGAGGAAAACACCGTGATGCAGAGAATAATAACTAAGAGGGAGATTATGGGACAGATCGGCAGACTTCATCTGTCTATTGTGTCAATTTTTTCACCATTCTTCATGGTGGTTATTAAACAGTGATTAGCAAAAAAAGAAGAATTTATAAAACATGGGCAGATTTTTGCTTAGATGGCACATGCTGCATAAGTAATGTAAGGGAATTTGTTGCACTTCAGTTTTCTGAGGAAACATCTGAGTGGTCCAGATGTGTCATACGAACCAACTCTTCTGTCCTTTTGACTACCTTTTATCCAAGTCAAGGACCGCTTTGCTTCAGTAGGATGTTTTTTTTAGCATCTAAGTTCATGTCAAATGATTCATTTATGAGTTTTGTCACAGTACAGCTCGGCTCTGATGACATGGAGTTAGCAATTTATTCATAATTTCAAGCTGATTACTTGGAGTCTCCTAACATGACTACCAGCATTACCAGCTTTTATAAATATGATGTTTCTGTCTGGTGACACTATAAAACAAAAGTTACATTTGAACAAATTCCAATGAACACTAATGTATTTTAATTCATTCGAATGCAACCCACATGATGCACCCAGTACATAATGTCTTGTAAGATGTGTGAATTTTATATTGTGGGTTCATTTTTCATCAGTGTGAAATTCTAATTTTAACTCCTCGATGGCATTATTGGGAATAAAACTTCCCCTACAACACAAACAGAGTTAGATAACAATTCTAGGGAGGGCCGATTAAATGAGCTAGTTGCAGTTAGACTTGAATGGCTTTATCTTTGAGATTAGCATATGCTGGCATATCCTACTGGCAGGAACAACCAACCAATGAATAGGTGGCTTAGTTGAAATGGGTATTTTATAATATGAATAATACTAAAAACATTGATTTCTAAAGTACAAATAAAGTTACAAAGTGCTTAAATTAATTTAAATAATTTAAAATGACACCCCTATCAGACTGCTAAATGTAAAGTATGCGCAGCCCTATGAGGTACTTGTTCCTGATATTCAGAATGGTTGTCTTCATTTAAACGTGGGGAAAAATTAAAGAGTCTGTAAGCTGAGCAGACCTTGTGCACCAGCATAGGGAAAAAGCTGACTGTCAGCGTGATCTACTGCATGCTTTAATAAATACAATCGGAGGACACCAGATGGTCAGAAGTCCTTTCACTTCAATATCTGGGGAGCTTCATTATATTTGTGTTTTGGATTTTACACGGTAGATGACCACCAGCTAACAACGGGAATAACGTCAACTGTACACCTTTGTCTGACTGCGTTCTTCTGCTGCACCCATTCTCAGTCGCTTGCTTGAAAAATGGTGATCACTGTGCAGTCTACTGGTGAACTGTTTTAAGCCAAGGTTTTGTAGTTTATGAACAAAACCCACAATATAAAATTCACACATCTTACAAGACATTATGTACTGGGTGTGTTGTGCCATGTCGGTTGCATTTGAATGAATTTAAATACATTAGTGTTCACTGGAATTTGTTCAAATGTAACTCTTGTCTGAAAACTCTACTGGACAGATGGTACACCATCCCAGTTCTCTGGTAGTGGTGTTAAATGCAGCACTCCAAAACAGCATTTCAATCAGGACTGAACACAGAATGTCCTCAGATACTGAACAAAAATATCACTCTGAGCTTTACAGCCTAGAGCCCATTTCATGAAAGTGATTTGGAAGCACTGCTTCTATCCAGATCATGTAACTGCTGCTGAGTCCTGCAGAGTTCTTGCATGTTCATGTGTTGGTTATAAGGATGCTGTTTGATTTGATGGATCAAATATGCATACAATGGGCCTCTGCTCTCCAATCAGTACAATGTATCATAAAGCTGCTGAGGATGCGGACTCAGTCAGTTTCTCTGATTCTTCTTACCAATGACCAGGATGTTGTTAAGTTGTTCCACACCGTCGATCTTGGACAGAAGCTGGTTGACCACAGTGTCGTGAACACCCGTGCTGCTGGCGCCCGTTCCTCTCTGTTTGCAGATGGCATCCAACTCATCAAAGATGATGATGTGGAGGCCACTGTTGGCTCCCAGCTGAAAATGATGCACATTTATATCAGTTTTGTGTGTTTTTTTTAACATATCAAACAAATAGAAAAGAACACTGAGCGTGTCTCACCCTCTTCTGCTCCTCCTCTGCATCGGCGAACAGTTTGCGAATGTTGGCCTCAGATTCTCCTACGTACTTGTTGAGGATCTCGGGGCCGTTGACGATCTTTGGCTCGCGGGCGTTGAGCATCTTTCCAATCTGCCTGGCCATCAGTGTTTTACCACATCCTGGTGGCCCAAACAGCAAGATACCCTTCACGTGCTTACAACCTGGAACAGAGAAAACAAGGAGTTATCAAAAAAGCCAAAATGATGGAGAAAGAAAAGGAGAAGAAAAAAAAGAGTAACAAGGCAGGAAAGGAAAGGGAAATGACATTAGGAGGAAGAAAATATGATGCATGTTATGTTAGAAAATACATGAAGGCCAGAGAGAGAAGAAACCAGATGAATACAATCGATCATAAGACCAATATAAATTGTCATTTTCTATATGTGTGTGTGTGTGTGTGTGTGTGTATGAGGGAATATAACTGGCATAGTACTGTGACTAACCTTGTTTCCTGCATTCCATTAGTGCATTTTATTTCCGTGGAGAATACACAGTACACAGAGCATGACTGGGTCTTCCCAACAAATCATAAAAACTCACAAACTGCTGGAATTGCAATCACCAGATCTCATAAATACATTAAAAAAAAGATAAATTAGCCATTTAAACGGTGGAGGAAGCTAAGAGGAAGGAATAAACCCTACAAACAACTGCTATAAAAAGTTCTGAGAAAGAGAGAGAGTAGAGGGGGTTTCTCACCCATCTGCTCCACAATGTCAGGAGGGAAAACTCGGGAAGCGAAAGCTCTGCGGAAAATGTCGGAGAACTCCTTGTCCAGACCTCCAATTCCCATCTTCTCAAAGTTCCAGTCTGGGTTGATGATTGTCTGTCGTGCCTCCTTGGTCTTTGCTTTACCTGTTAAAAAACACAAAGGAGTGACTTGGCAAGCAAATCTTACATATACTGCATTTTAAAGCCAGAGATAACATAATAAGGGATTTAAATGTTTGTGATTTATAGAGAAGAAAAGCAGGAAGCAGTGCTGCAAGTCATGACAGAGTATTATAAATTAAAAGCCATAAAATAAAAGCCAAGTTTATTTTCTTCAAAGTGTTTCCTGGCCTTTTCCTTGGGAGTGAGGAGTCTGAACTCTTGTCAGCTGATTTGTGGAACATGATGTGTTTTTAAAAAATGTGTTGTTGCTGCCATCTTGTGGAGTAAATAGATACAGGACCATTAAATAAAGCCCCCTTGTTGCCACGGTGTCTAAGCTTTTTCAAGCAAACATTATAAAATAGTGTTTGGGGAAACCTTTGTAGGAAATATCATTTATATGAAGTCAGACAGAAGGAACGTACCGACTAGTGTGAGGGAAGAACTCTCGGCCTTCTCAAAAATCACCTGGCTGTTGCCCACCATCAGACCGACGTCGATCTGTCAGAGAAACCAGACTTCATGTCACTACTCCATTTGGAAAAGTGGTACAATTACATTCATTCCTCATTCATTTGCTTCCTCAATTTGGAAAAAGCAGCAATTATGGCACCTGATGTAAAAAATCTGAGCAGATGTTGTGAAAATAACATGCTTTAAATCCCAATAGGCAAAACTAAATCATGCAGATGAGTATTTGCAGCTCTTAATGTCACATCACTATTCAAATGTTATTCCAGTGTCTACTTATTTGATACAGATTTAATCTTTGAAAAATATAGATTCTATCTTTATTGACAATGTAAAGCAAGCAAATGCACTTAAAACCCCATATTGATATATATACATACATACACACACACAGAACCTGCTGTTAGAAAGCGGTTATTTGTCGTTGTATACAAGTAATATAACATAAAGGACATCAGGAATCAGCATGTGGCCACCGAACCATGAATTGCTATTATTTGTATTATTTCTTTTGTGTATATTTTTGTGTGTGTTACATTTTCTGATTTGAAACAAACAGAATTATTGCAGTTGTTCAGAATTTGGAGTGCATTCCATCATTGATTGTGCTTTTGCTCATGATTACATTGGTCCTTAAGGGGGCACAATAATAAGAAATATGTATAAGTAATGAACATGAATGCAAAAAAAATCTATTCTCCTGTAGGGATCAAGATGATCCTCAAATGTGAATTATTTATTCATTTTTAATGCTGTTAAGTAGTAACTGTGAGTGTGGTATGCATACAGAACATCAGGATATTTAACAATGACTGCTACTGTAATATGTTACATGATTCTGTCCTAATTTATTAGAACCTGACACCACCAGGGATCCAGATCATATCTGGATCATAACATTCCTCAAAAGCAATTCAATTTCAAGCTGACTCTCTTTGGCTTAATTATACTCAGAAATGCTTTTGTTCAGAACAATCAACAAAATCCCACAAGTACAAGAACTGAATCACAGCGAGCCCCCCATCAAAACGGAAAGGAATCGTTACCAGCAGGCAACAGAAGCTGGACAGCATTCTTATTTCCTATGTTCACCAAGATTGCTCGGGTAACTCTGATCTACTTCAACAACAACCAAATTTATTTTACTCTTGGCTCCACTTGTTTTGTTGAATGAGCTCAGTCTTATACCTTCTGCGGTTTCTTTGCAGAACCTGGTTCTCCTTTGAGGATGCTGGCATCCATGGCCTCGATATCCTTCACCACCAAACCAAACAGCTTGTCACAGAAACTAAACACTAGCTGAGAGACAGAGAGGAGAAGTCAAAAAGCAAAGAAAATAGTAAAATATGTGTGTGAGCTGTGGTGTTTTGAGGAATAGGAGTAGAAACCTGCTGGGTGACGGAGAAGGCCTGGTTGTTGAACTGCTGGATGAACTCGGCGGCCATCTTGTCCGAGTCGTAGGGAGAGGAGTCGGTGCTCTTCTTCTGCAGGAAGTCTATTTCGATTGTCATGGCGCCAATGCACTGTTTGGACTTGTCAAAGTTGTAGTTGGACACTGAGAGGACAGAGAGGGACACAGTTATCTTCCATAATAACATGAATCCAGTTCAAAAGCACCTCAGAAGATTTGTTGGCCACTGAAATGTACATAACACGAGAATAAACCACAGCAGAAAAACAAAAAGCAACAAGTAAGAAAAAAAAAACACAACATCTGAGACTGGACTAGTACAGAGGACATGTTATTCAGAAGCATTCTGACTAAAATCATTGGAAAGCAGTAACTAAAAGGTTGCTAACACCTCCAGTCATAACTATTGTAGCAAACATGCTATGCCTGCTAGGTTAGAAGGATGTTAATTTTTTAATACTATTTTCAAATTATTAGACAAAAAATGTAAGAAATGGATGAAACAGTGCTTTTATTTGTTTTAACATTAGCTGCAGATATTAGCATATCTGGCTAATGAACTTAGAGTAAAACCTAATAAGAAAAGCTAGCATATATACAACTAACTATTAGCTTTTGGAATTAAGTCACAAACTAACATTGGAGGCTCAGTTCTATGGCAGCACTGAGAGCAATGCAAATTAAAACACATGCAAATAGACAAAATACAAGTGAACTAAGGAAATGTCTTCACAAATTTGACAACATATGCGTGGCATTTTTTTAAAAGTACAGCAAAGTGAGTGAACACAGCTAAATAAACTACAGTTTTCTGTATTTGCAGTGTGTTTCAGTATTTTGTGATCTGTATTTGGATCTATTTTTCTTAATCTTGTATATCTTGTCAAATTGCTAAGGATGTTGGCTTAGTTTTACTGTCTTTCACTGATGTGCCTGTGTTTTTACAGTATAGTTAGAGTACAGTGAACAACTGTACCATCCTGCACTTAGTTGGATGTGATGAAGTTTAATGGGCAGCAAGGTCAGTGCTAGATTGGATCAGTGAGAGGGATGCTGCGCTGTGATTGGCTGAGGTGTTGTTTGGAAGCTGCTGATGCTCCAAAAATAATCGGAAATTGGCAACACTGATAAGATTAATATCTGGGCGACTGTGGTTGGTTGGGCTGTCAGCTAATTTTCAGAGGATGCAGTTTAACCAGCCTGCAATCAAGTCAGCAGTTATGGTTACAGGGTTAGGAAGAACTGAAATTTACCAGGACTCACAGTCACTGACAGAAAAAAGTGGTCTAAAAGAAACGGCTGTATCACTTCATATTTCTTTGCAATTGTCAGAGAAAATTGGTTTTAAAATCACTGTCTGTCAGCGGGAGCATCAGCAGTTGCCTAGCGATGTCACAACCAATCACAGCGGACCATCCTTCACACTGATCCAATCTAGCGACAACCCTGCAGCAACCACAGACAACAATACCTGAGATAAACCAGTTAGTCCTAATATATTTCTCTTGTAATACTACACAAACAGTGGTTCCATCCGTACTGCTACATACTTCTTTAATTAGTGAGGATGCTGACTTTAGCATTGGGACTTTAGTATCCTATTTAGCATGATGTAGCATTCAAGTGAATATTCAAGATCCCTTTCATATTGTTCTCATGAGTCAGACTGAATCATCAAAAAGCCACATGGCGTCTTCAAAAAAAACCCATCAACATCACGCTGATGTTCAGATAATTTATTCTAATTACAAAAATCATTATTTTTGTCAGCAATTTTAACAGTGGCTGACAGTAATTAGAATCCTGCTTTTGTGTGACATCAATAACCCATTGTTTGAAACATTACTAGTAATTTAGAGTGGTAAATCTGCCACCATTAGCGTTGTAAATTGAATGTGTGCGAAATAAAAGCTCGACAAGAATGGCAACAGTAACTAAGGGTGTGGAGCTTATAGTGAACAGTCAGTCATAGTGACAGCTAGACAATGTTGTGTTTGCATAGTTAACCATCAGATGCAGCAGTCAAACAAAGGGTTGTATACCTTCCACCTCCTGGCCGATGGAGAGACCGGCCCATTTCCTCTATTGGAGAGATAAAGGGGAAAAAAACAAGTAAGATTGAGCTTTAGGCCAACAACTAATTAACACTGTGTGCATGTTTGCGGTTGTGTACCTGCGGCAGGCTGAAGGCGATGGTTCCAGCAGCAACAGTGTGGTGGGTCTTGACTGTAAACGCAAACTTGTGGTTGGGTGTGGTCTTCACAGTCACATGTCTGCAGAGACAGGTGACAGTTAGACACTGCATATTATATGCAAAGTCACCAGTATTCAGTCTCCGTTTTGCTTTGTTTTGTCTGCTGAATAACCTAATGAGTCATCCAAAATAGACTAAAAAGCCCCACAGACCTAAAGGAATTACAAGGCTGAGTAACAATTCCCTTTCCTTTCACATTACACAGTCATTTTAATTAGTGTTGATTGCAAATGTTGGTTAGTGCAGCATTCATTTCTTTAATCAAACACACCAATTTTTTTAACAGCACAGATGAGGACAAAACAACAACATATGAGCGTGTTTGTAGACCATGCAGGACAATTTAACTGGCTAATTTCATAGAAGCACTATTGACGAGCTGTTATCAGGTAACATCTGGTTACAAGATACCTGTTAAATTAAACTCTTTAATACCTTTATTTTAGATACTCATGTTCCCTTCTTTAGTAGGTAGGCCACTATAGAAGCTTATTGAAGTTAAACCTTACAGCACCAACACCATTGCTCTGAGACATGACGAGACAATGTGGTTGCCAGCTGTGTGATTGATTTATTTTTATAGTTGTTCTCCACTGAAGAGACTTCCAGTTTAATGTACAAAAAGACTAATGGAGCAGAAACACCATGACAGGAGAAGGGGCTGAATGCTTATTGTGCTGCAGATTTCACAGTTGTGAGAAATTGTCTAGTGGGGACAAAAAAAATGCAAACACAGACATAGATAGACAGAAATAAATAGCTGAGGATGCTTTCTTTCATGTAGTAAGCCAAATGTGATGACACTAATATAGAATACAGTAAATAAATGCTTCTGAATTACTGAGAATATAACAGTTATTATGAAAGCTGCACGAAGATATATAACAAGTCAGAAAAACAAAAGTTAAGTACATAGTTAGCCATATAAACTTTGATTTACAGGCTAAAGAACCTCCCAAACATTGATCTAACTGCCTGACTTAAAGCAAAAGATTAATAATTTGTCAAATAAGTTGATTTGCTTGTTAGATTAGAATCAGGATGATTACAATTAGGTTGATTCTCATGTCTGTATTGTAAACAAGCTACAGCCAGGAGGTGGTTCGCTTAGGTCAGCACAACAAGAAACAACTAGCTTGGCTTTGTACAAGTTGGTACTCTTCAGGTTTCCTAGGATGAAACAAACACATTTTGATTAAACATTTAATTCTGTAGTTTAGGCACATTTTGTTTCCTGTTGGACAAAACCATGCTAGCTGTTTCCCCCTGTTTCAACACTTTATGCTAAGCTAAGCTAACTGATTGCTAGAAGCAGCCTTATATTGAATATTAACCTGTTTTTTTTAATCCTACTAATATTTACATTTACATCTGCAATAACCACTTAATGTATTCACAATTTGTTACTGCCCACCTGAAGAGCTGATGCTATTACAAGTGGTGGGACTCACATGCATAAGTGAGTCTTGCATTTATTACTATTAACTGTTCAGAATGTTATCTTACTGACAGAATGTGTGTTTACGGAGTCAGATCAGAAAAGGCTTTTACTTTGCTTTTTCAAGACTTGTTAGATGTAAAATAACTGTTTTAATTTATTTTTCACCATTGTGGAAACCATACCTAAACCTTCAGTTTAAATAGTGTATTTTTGCATCAAAGTCCTGCAGCTGTAATGTCAGTGTTCAGAGAGAGGAAATACATAAATACAAGACATGGAAAGCAGGTTTAAAGACAAACTGAAGGAAAGTTATGAACTGAGGAAGCACAATGAGTAAAAAAATCCAAGAAAACAGGCACAGGGATCAAGCATAGACTGGATATAAATTATAACACAACAGTCACAAAGCTAAAAAAAGTACAGACTGGGATGGCTCAACGAATACAGGGAGTGATCTGAGATAATGGACACAGGTAAATCGGCCAGACTGAAAACTGGACAAACAGAGAAAATGAAAGGCCGCTGTTTAGCTCACTGAGTTAAGGCGATACCACATGGGCTCAGTCCCTTAGCAGCGGTCATGAGTTCGAGTCCGGCTCAAGACCATTTGCTGCATGTCACTCTCCTCTCTACCCCCACTTTCACTCTGTCTGTCTACCAATAAAATGGAAAAACTCTCCCCCAAAAAATACATTTCAAAAATAACAACAAAAACCAGAGAAAATGAACTAAAGAAGGTCAACAGGGAGATGAACAGATGAACTGACGTAGGATAGTGCAAGAGATGAGACTATATATACACAAAGAGTCTTATCAAGTGACGACGGGGTGGAAGCAGCAAAGAGGCAGGAAAACACATAAAGGGAGGCCACATGAGCACTGGAGACACAGACAAACGACAACAAAAACCTAAAACCATGTCAGCTGCTTTTATTATCATTATAATAAAATAAAGTGAAATAATCGTGACGCACTGCAGTTCCTGTATCAGATTAACTGGGACTTCCTGGATGACAGGTGATAGGTGGGTGGGTGGATGTTTGGAGAGATGCCCGGGGGTGCGCTTGTATTGACAAACACAATGATGAATAGGCGATAATGTCTACTCACTGTCCTGACTGCAGATCCTTCTCGCTCACCACGGCACAATTAGTCAGCGACAGCTCATCTGTCGGGCATCGCGCCGCTTGCATGGTCTGCAGAGATAAAGACAGAGGGGGAGGAGAAAGTCAGCAATGTTTAGATGATAATGGAGCTTGTTATGTTACAGTAGAGATTCTTATCCTTATGTTTGAGCATGCATTTGTTGCGATTCTCACCCAATATAAATTCTGCGAATATGAAATAAAGCAAGAAAAATAAATACTGAACTGGGATGGAAAACACAAGGAGATTTGCCTGGAAGTCCTGGAATTTATGACACATCCATGATATTTTCTTATTTGACTGTGACAGGACTGACGCAATTTCAGCAGTAAATGCACTCTGGATGCGAAAAGGTGGTACAACACCCGAAATCTTCGCTAAACAATGGTAGAACTTAGGTTTATTTACTCAACTACTATACTGAAGTACAATTTCCTATCTTCTCGTTATACTGCACTTGTTACTACAATGCATTTATATATGATAGCTGTAGTTATAATTCAAATTCCAATATTTTACCTCTAAATTTGACACAAGGTTTCCTTTATGCAGCTAAAATTTGGAGGTAAATTATCTATTATTTCACCAAAATGAACAACAAATTATGAAAAGCCTAAACATAACTTCAGATTTATATAGGATATCTTTTTGCTATCATCTCACAAACCCTCAGATTCATGCTGCACCCTTTAATTAACACATCTAAAGTAATACATCAGCTAAAAATATTATTTTTTACTTTGGATCCTTTAAGTACATCTTGCTGATAATGCCTTTGTACTTTTTTGCATGCAGGCTTTTTACTTGTAATGGAGTATATTCACATGATTGTATTGTTACCTTTACTTTAGCATAGGATCAGAATAGGAGCTAATTAGCAAGTAGGATGAATCATACAGCAAGCGTGATTAGGATTCCACCTACAGTCTAAGAATAGAAAGGTGAAGACTGCTTTTGCAGAATGGTGTCTAACTCAATGTGTGGAATTTGTTCACATAAAAATGTAGAGTGGAGTTTTGGTGTAGGCGGAGCAGACAACCCTGGCTCACACCCTGAATAGTCTCCTCACATCAGTGATGAAAGAAAAAGAAGCGAGTGCAGAATTAACACGAGCAACCTTTCAGTGTTACCAAAGGAGGTGATAAAGCAGATACGTGAGATGGCTGATAGCTTTATGAGCGCTCTAATCACCAGATGGTCAGAGATAGACAGATTGGCAATAACGTTTGACATTTAAAACTTGGGGCTGCATGGTGGCTCGGTTGTTAGCACCGTCGCCTAACATGCTGAGGTTAATTGATGATTCTAAATTGTCCGTAGGTGTGAATGAGTGTGTGCTTGGTTGTTTGTCTCTATGTGTAGCCCTGCGATAGGCTGGCGACCTGTCCAGGGTGTCCCCTGCCTTCGCCCGAGTCAGCTGGGATAGGCTCCAGCCCCCCCCCACTTCGCGACCCTACACAGGATTAAGCGGTGTATAAATAATGGATGGGCGGATGGATGGATGGATTTAAAACTTGAAAAACGCCAAATTATTTTTAGATTTATCTGACCCGGGCTGGAGATGAAAACACAGAGAAGCCACTTGTGTGTTTAAGTCACGGCTTCTCTGCAATCACTGCACTGTGATTGGCTTTTTATCTGACTTTCAATTGCAGGATTCATAAATCTTCTGCAAGATAATGTTAGATTTCTACCACTGTGTCAAAATGAATCCAGCTGAGTGAGAAACTCAAATGCGATATTTCAGTTCATCAACTTTCCCCGACAGGTCATATTTCTTGCTCATGTAAGCGAACAAGACGCTGCTCTGATCTCATTCTGACACAAATTGAAAATCCTTTGCGCTGAAACAAAAAGCAGGCAGATAGAGGAATTCCAATGCACATCACTGAAAGCCTGAGCACATGAAGTGGTAACCATGGTAACTGCACTAAGCTATGACACACAGCCTCTGACGATAAATCAGGCTTTACTGCTGGCTGATTTATCATGGATGTGAATGGCACCGTCGCTCGGAGGCAGCAGCGGTTACTCTGCCACAAATACTATTAAGTCATATGTTCCAGTGAAGCTTTACAGCAAATACAGCAAACCCGCAGTCACTGTTGACTCTGATGGGTTACCTGCTCCGTATTGATTTTACCAAAACGTTTCATTTAAAGCTAAAACAACACAGATGTTTGCTGACATACACTGATAAAATCTTCTCCCTTAAAGAACAAAAATTATTACCCAAGTTTCAGTCGTGAGTTTTGTCTTAATGTGCCTTTGTGTGCCATTTATATGTTTTCATTTGGCGTGTTTTGTCCAAAGCAATGTATAAATGAGGTGAAATTCTAAGCAGTAGCAGACCAAGGACAAGCCTTCACGCACAAGTGCCTCAACCTTCAATTTTTCACAGTGATGAAAGGTTCAGTTGTTGTTCAATGAGGATGGTAGTGAATGAGATGGCTCTAAATCTGAAAGAGGGAATTCAGGTGGGTGGATGCCATTCTGGGGGCAACTTAATGTAAGCAGCAACAGCCAGTGGAGAGTAATGAAAGGTGGAGGGACCTGAGTCATCTGGGGCTGGTTGAAGGACCATTTGAGGGATGTCAAGTAGCAGACACAACACAGTTAGTGAAAGTTATTCCATCCCAAATCATATTGCCCCGATGGCTTGTCGACTTTGCTGGAGAGGGAGCTTAATGTTTTGTCAAACCGAAGCACTGGCTGGGATCACTAGGAGTCAGGTTGGTGGTATACGTTCCGATTCCGCAAATACATGAGGGTCTGCGTGATGTAAAGTTTCATATCTCAAATTTATGTCTGTATAGTGTCTATGCTACAAGGGCAACATTGCAGATGCTTAACAGTAGTGTGTATGCAGAATATGTAGATTAGGGCTGCAACTAACGATTATTTTAATGATCGATTAATCGGTCGATTATTTTAATGATCGATTAATCGCTGAATCCGATAAAAAAAAAAAAAAAAAAATTCCACCTCTTTATTCCAAAATAGAACATTTGGACTGACAGGGTGAATAAGTGCACAAAAAACAGGTTGCTGCTTGAATGTTCTGTTACAATAATATTAAATAATAGTAATAAAAAAAACCTAAATGTTTGTCAAATAGCTTCAGTAAAAAAATAAATGAAAACTTTCTGTTCTGTTTACCAACACGGGCGGAGTGAAGCGTGTCATCGGAGTTCGTAGGTCCACTACTGGACACTCAGCACTAGTGATGTGTCGTTAGCGAACGTAACGGCTCTTAGAGCCGGCTCTTTGAAGTGAACGACGGGAGCCGGCTCTCGTGATTGGGAGCCGCGGTTTGGGGGTGGGCGCGGCGCGGCTCTCTGTCAGTTACACACACACAGCACACTACTAAAGAGCCGCATGGGAGCCGAAAGAGCCGGCTCTTTTAAGTGAGCCGGTTCGTAAGAGCAGCCAGGACGGCCAGGATAGAACGTGAAAACAGGACATGTCCTGGGAAAACAGGACGTTTGGTCACCCTAGACAAAGCTCTGCGACATGGCGAGTGACGCATAAATCAGCAATCTGTACAACCGATTACGCATGTATGGCCTCTGAGTGGACCAGAAAAATAGTATAAGAACAACAAATACACATCTGTGGGTTTGCACAGCAGTCCGTGGGAGTATGATCAAGGCTTTAGAGACTGATACAAAGGTAGTGTTGCCCTCTTTGAGATATAACAGAGGCAGGTATTGTCAGCACAGCAAGGGAAGCTTTTGATATTGAGAATAAAAGGGGACCCAGCACAGAGCCTTGTGGTACACCAGTGGAAAGAAAGTGAAGCTTGAACTCTTCTCTTTGCCGTGTCAGTTTAAATGATCGCTCAGTGATCTGAATAGCACTTTACTATAGATGTTTAGCTGAGGAGTATTTTGTGGTTTAATGGTCTTCTAATAAGTGGGCATCCATTCTTGTTAATCTCGCTGGGATTATATCACCACTATGTGCTGCTTTAGAAACTGGATATGAATTACAATAATAGATGAATGTTAATTTGGTCCATTTCAGTTATTTAAATAACAGCTTCCCTGTAAAGAAACTGGCATCAGCTTTCAACATACCCCATTCATTTTATGAATGATAGATGAATACAATTAGAAAGCATTTTCTATATATTGTAGGTTACACTGTATCTACACCTTGCATTAGCAGTGCACAATATATGCTCTGTTTGAAGGTAGAGAAAGTGTTTCTGCTATGAGTCTATTCTGGTTAATAAAGCCAGGAGCACATACCAGTGAGCTGCCAGCTGCCTTAAATGTTAATTAAATGCTTTATAATTAATGCTGCAGAGATGGAAGCCCGACCACTGCTTGAAGCATCAGATGTAGAAGTAAGAGTTATGTAACTACGATGTGATGGTGCTGTATTAACTTTGCTTGTGTTTTTGCTTCTGCTCATTTCTACCCTTTTAACAGCCACCAGAATGCATTTAAAGACATTCATAGAAGAAGAAATCAAAATGATCACAGCATCCGGAGGTATTAAGTTCTATTAGACACCAACATAAGAGATGAAGACATACACAAACAAGTACAGAGACAAACACTGCAGTGTTGGCAAAGAGCCCATATCACCTGCACCCATGTGGTCTGACCAGACAGAGGTGAAACAGAGCGAGACCGCTGTGTCAGAGATCCTCTATGGGCCTTTCACTCGCAATGAAAATCAATTCTTCCCTGCTCTTGTCTTTAGTTATGTTTCTTTTCTTAAAGACCACACCATCCTGGTCACTGAATTGATATTTTCTTGTAATGTTTTCTTACATAGCATCGTTCAGGGCACCAATACACTGAAATGTAACCAGGACCCCACAGTATGAGGACAATTGGTTTATACTGAGCTCTACAACGTGAATTCAATGACGACTTTAATAATCTCGGTCAAAAGTAGACATTAGCCTATGTAATAACAAATGGAAGGATTCATGATTCTAAGGATTTCTGGCAGCCTTTTGAGATGGACAGAGAGGATTTTTATTTCTGCAGACTTGCCACTTTTTTCTAAAGGAAATAAGAAGCCCTAAGTCTACCCATCAGGAATAATCCAAATGTTAACTCAGGTTTGTAATTCCAAAAATATTAAAGGCATCAAATTATACCAGTGATTCACCTCAGTGAATACAAATTCAACCAATTATGTGAGGCAGCGCTGGGGGAAAAAGCTAATATCAGAGGAAGTGTGGCTTGAAGTATGGGAAATGGTTTCCTGCTGAAGAACCTCATTCATTTCTTTAATACCCTCAAGCAGAAATACAAATGAAGTTCGGTCCATCTGTTTAGCCTTTTAAAAACATCAACAACAAAAACAAAAAAACAGATCCTTCACTTTCAGAGATTCTGCATTAAGAACTCATTGACTGTGCTGTTTCATTCCACACCATCTGTTCTGTTTTTGAAGGTATTAGAAAACTACTCATAGATAATAATAATAATGATGATGAAAGTAAGTCCCCTATTTCTGTCTTTTCAGCTCTTTTTCTTTAGTAAGTAATAAAAGAAAA
>OMNN01031179.1:1909-20040 GCA_900302755.1 Chromis chromis | reverse complement strand
GCCACCACGCAGACCTCTGGCCTGGACGGCGCCGCGCTGTCCCCCAGCAACAGCTACGAGGCCTCACCTCCGCCCCTCTATCCTCCCAGTGTGGCTGTTCAGCGGTCGTTCAGCTATGACATGATGGGGGAGGAGGAGTGGGACCTGGAGGAAAAGGTGGAGGAGTACATGAGGTGAGAAAGGGAGAGGGAGGATGGTGCTGCTTAGTGTTATCAGAGAGCCTGAGAGATAAATAAGCGCTGGCTGAGGATGAGTTGGGGAAAAAAAAGACCAAAAGAATAGTAGAGACAAAGAGAGACTATTATAACATCAGATAATGACAGCTACTGTCCCCTGAGGTGCAGGCTTATTCTCCAGAATTTTAGTGGAGTTAATTCAGGTCAGGTGTTGAGGGATGGCTGAAAAAAGAGAAGCATCAGTGAATAAGGTTAGTCGGAGCAAGGGCTCGTGTTTTAACCACCGAGTAATGACTCTTATGTCATGATGGCTTTTTTTGCTTTTACAGGAGAGACAGCAACCTGGTGAAAGAGGAGATCAAAACTTTCCTCAACAATCGCAGGATCTCTCAGGCGATCGTAGGCCAAGTTACAGGTACTCTGCTTTCTCTGTGATGCTGTTATTAAGTCATTTATTTCGCTGTCACTAATGGGCAGTTATAAACAGAGCTGATGGGAAGGGGTTGAGAATTCTGGGGAATTTCACTGTTAAATTAGATTTCTGAGCCTTAATTCAAACATGATACAAAACTAATTCTTCATTTCAATCAGACAAAATGGGCAACTACTCAGTGCCAAGATATTCACTTGCGTTTCTAGTCAACTAAATTGCAATATGAAACATAACTGGCTGCGAAGCTAATTTGTTGTGATGAAGGACTCCGTCTGACTGAACACAAAAATGCAGAGAAAAGTGTGGAGGATTAAATGCAAGTTCATTTGTTACAGTCGTCTGCACGAAGTCGTAAAAACAAAAATGACATGAAGTTGTACATTACGGAGTACCAAGGCTGGCTGAGTGTCAAGTTGTTGTTTTTTTGTAGAAACAGAAGTTATGTCTAAGTGTTCTGGTGTTTAGGAGGAAAACATTTCACCAGGAAGTACAGGATACTGTCTGTGTTGCAGCACTCCACCAGGAAAACCAGTAGTTATCAACAAAGCTGCATTGGCAACAAGTTAATTTCTTCACCTGGTCAGGGTTGGCTGAAAGTTTAGCAAAATGTTGCAGTGTGAATTAGTCGGATGCTTAGTTTGCTCGTGCTCATGCTTTTGTGACAGCAGACTCTGGTTGATAGTGTACAGTGTCACCTTCATCTTGCAAAAGTAATTATTAAATTATGGAATTAAAAAATGTGCAACAGAAAGGCATACTAAGGTCATAACTCTGGAAGATAAAGAACATGTTTATTATGCAACTTCTCAATGTGAAAAATTGCTGATTTTTCTCTGCTCTGTTTTTAATATGAGTTTAGATTTCAAATCTCTGCACTTTGGAAAACTGTAGTGCAATTTTTCACATAGATCAAAAAATGAATCAGTTGATTAAAAAAAAAAAGATGAATACAATCACCACTATTCAGTGATAAATGCAAGTGTGCAGAATGCAGGTGGCACATGTGTTAGCTTTGACCAATTGTGGTAAGCACTGTTGGACACACCACAAAACAGTTGAACTGAACCTCCTGGTGGCTACAACTGCAAGTATTAGTCGATTCGATTAGTTGGATTGTATAAATTGTCAACGATTAAGGGCAGTGGTGGCCTAGTGGTTTGTGAAGCGAACTTGTAACCGGTGGGTCGCCGGTTCGAGCCCCCAGACTGGCAAGAGGTTGAGGTGGGAAAGTGAGAGCGACCGCTTGTCCCAGTCACCCCCACTGTGGGCCCTTGAGCAAGGCCCTTAACCCCTGACTGCTCCCTGGGCACTGCACCGTGGCAGCCCACTGCTCATCGTATGTATAGTAAAGGTTAACTTTGAATAGGATGGGTCAAAATGCAGAGAAGGAATCTCTCCAAGGGGATCAATAAAGGTTAGATTATTATTATTATGATAATCGGTTAATCTGTTTGAGTCATTTTTTTTAAGTCTGATTTTAATTCATCTGGATATTTTCTGGTTTCTTTCCTGCTCTGTGACAGTAATCTTTGTCTTATGGACAAAAGACATTTGAGGATGACATCTCTGGCTTTTGGGAAAAATTGACGGTTTTCACCATTTTCAGATTTTTTTTATAGACCAAACACCTAATTCAGAAAATAATGGACAGATTATTCGACAATAAAAATAGTCAGTTCCAGC
This sequence comes from Chromis chromis, assembly GCA_900302755.1. Classification (NCBI taxonomy): domain Eukaryota; kingdom Metazoa; phylum Chordata; class Actinopteri; family Pomacentridae; genus Chromis; species Chromis chromis. The sequence goes on along the minus strand of OMNN01031179.1, from coordinate 17,748 downwards.
TCTACTGGTAGTACTGGAATGCAATGAGCCACATAATGCACTATTCTAGGGGGATGGTCTGGCTTTACTAGTGTTTCTCTTAAGTCAGAATGTCTTACTCAGGGTCGGCTTATTATGACTATGTCATAGATATCGTTAGTCAAAGATATTTGCAGTGTGCACGAGCATCTAAATGTATCTTTGTGCATGCATGTCTGTATATATTTATATAGAAAATGCATTAGTATAAGATGCAGTGGCTGAGCAATGCCTGGCATGAGCAATGTCCATCCATTACCTGAACTCGCTTTCCTGTAGAGGGTCACGGGGCCTGGAGCCTCTCCCAGCTGACATTGGATGAGAGGCGGAGTACAGTCAGGACAAGTTGCCAGTCCATCATAGGGCATGAATATTGAATGTGATTAAATCTTTTTGTATTACAGCTGCACACCGAGACTGTATGTGTTTTTTTATGCTTGTAATAATAAGAATTTGTTGTTCTGCTGTTGTTATTGTTATATCTTATTTGATCAACATGTAGTTTTTAAATGATTTTTATGTTTGGTTGTGTTGTCTTTATTTAAGGTTGGTAAGAGGAAAATGGAAATTAAATAGGGGTGGAGGGGGAGTTAGTTCAGCCTTCTTCAAGCAAAATTTCATAAAAAGATTTAGAGAGCAAGGCCGGCAGATAAAATAACTGACGTAATCGTAGTTGCTGCCTGGGTTTTTACACTGACGCTGTATGTGTCACATCACACAGCATATAGTAGAATGGCAGAGCAATCGTTCTTAAACAACCTTTTTATTTAATGAATAAAACGTAAGAGTCTTAAGGTATAAAATTAACTCCTCGGCCAGACATGTTTTTCAAGCAGAGCCTATAAATGGATTTTCCCTAATAATATTTATGTTGGTATTGGTAATGCATTAAAGCAGAAGGGCTTGTGCTGCACTTAACACGCAGCAGCAAGTTCACGTCAGTAAACTTTTTTTTCCCACCCCTCCCATGAAATTGTATTGCACTAAATCACATGCTCTTAATTAAACTATTGATGCTGGGATGGCTTCATTACTTTAACAGGAGTTTTCCAGAGCTGGAACACAGCCGATCTGAACAGTACCGATGCTGCTGGTGCGCCATGAGATAAATCAGTGTCTTCAATGTGTTAAAATAACATGTCTCGCCTCCTGCACGCAGGCATCAGCCAGAGCTACATCTCCCAGTGGTTGCTGCAGCAGGGCCTGGAGATGAGCGACTCCAAACGCAGAGCTTTCTACCGCTGGTACCTGCTGGAGAGGAATAACCCAGGTGAGACGCAGGGCTGTCGTGGTTAGGACGAGGGCTTTATATCAGATCCAGTGTAAAATTCGTCTTTTACAGAGCAAAGGAGTGAGATATAGATCCTCACAGCGCTAATAGATGGAAACAATAATTATGAGAGAGTGCAGATTAGCGCCTCAAAGTTGAATGTCAGGTTAATGATGATAGATTTCAGATTAGATAATGGAGGGCTTGTATTAAAAATGGGATAATATGTGTTGTGTTTTGTGAATGTGAAGCACTGCTTGCTAACCCTTCGCCGTCCATCCTCCTCTTTACCCCCATCCTCCTGCATGGTAAACGTACACACCTCTAATTCCTAACTCCAACCTGGTCCTAAAGGGCTGCGAGGTCAAGGAAGGACACGAGACAAATCTATAATTTCAGAGGAAAGACAAATGATAAAGGTAGCCCCGTCACAGGAGATTCTAATCAATAATGTTAAGGCTTCTGGTTTGGAAATGAAACTTTAGTGGGTGAATGCGGTTTGTCTGTTCAGGCTAAAGTAACAGCTTGGGTTGGTGCTGACCTCTCCATGTCCTAGGATTTAGGGATAGAGCTACTTAAAAAGTTCAGCATGTATTCAAAACAGCTACGACACAGCAAATGAGTAGCCGCTCAAGATGCTCACAGCTTTTATAGATTTGTGTCAAACAGCATGCATTCACAGTAAATCATGTTAAAAAGTCAAATTTTTACATTATTAGTCAATGAAATCAACAACGCCGCTGCTGGACCATCTGCTGTCCCTGCTGTCTCCCTTCATCTTAATCCTTTGTTTTTCTCCCACCGACCCACCCAGCCTTTGCTTTGGCTCCTGTGTAGTTCTCAGCCCTGATGCTGGAGGTACTCTGGTGCTGGTTTTCATTCCTACATGGCTAACAAACAGGCTATTAACAGTGATACTAACAACAATCACTTTTCTGCAATGTTTCCCAATCCAAAGTGGCCTCAGTGCTTTGCTTCTCGCATAGGCTCCTATTGACCTGCCCATCATGAACCTCAAAAGAAGCAGTGTTGTCAGTCAAATTGACTTCTAATTGGAAAATACACTGACATTAATTACAAAGCTGACATTTGTTGTCAAATTACTGAGGCAGGTCTACAGGAGTGTGTCATTTAGTCCAGAGACACAGATATAAATGTAAACTACCAGCCTCCAATTATTGCCACAACTGGTGTCTATAAGCTAATCCATGGCTGTGGCCTGCCTGACTATTGGTTTTGTCCCGACTGAAGGGCTGAGGTGGAGTGAAAGCCAGCACAGCGTGAGCCCAATGCCCAGGGCCAGGGGAGGGGACAGAGACGGGACGGTAGCAGGGGCAAGTGGCAGCCTCCCCAACATCCTCCCCAACCCCAACACCAACCTCAACCCCAACCCATCGTGGAGCAGGCAGAGAGAGCTGCTGATGCACTTGCTGCCGTGGTACACTGCTGCTGCTGCAGCTGCCCAGGCCCAGCCAGGTAACCTCCCTGCCCCGGCCTCAGCGGCTTGCCACAGGAAACACCTGCACATCAGCTGGCCTGCATGACAATCATCCTGCAGCCGCTCTGTCAGCTTGGGATGCATTTCAACCGTCTCAAATGGCAGAGCTAAACTAGAGGATTGTGGCCCTGATGCTAAAATGAAGCAGCTCCATTCTGTTGAAATCCTCTTGGCTTTGCCGTTGTGTCAGCAGGCTGTCGCAGCAGCTATGTGTCGGTTCAAACGTGGCTTGGGTTAAGTGTGGGGGTGCGCACATTTGTAAACTAAAAGCTGGGATGGTTTCAGTCAGCACCATCAGGCCTGTAGGAAACACTGTCACCACTGCTTGCTATAGTAGCCAAGGGGCTCGTGGAGTCACAGTGATTTAGTGTCAATTTCAGCAAAAACATAAAATGATTTGTAGCTTTCTATTGATTAATCCATTCAGCAATCTGACATCCAACTCACATTGAGTCAATGAATTATACTGTTTAATATTAATCATTCTAGGTTCTATCATCTCTGTTGTTTTTCCATCATGTTTCGGGTAATGCGACTGTGAAACTGGTATTGAATTGCATTCTGTGTAGTATTAAAATATGTTTTAAATAGAACTTGACGAACCCCATAACAACCCCATTTTTCTTGGCATTCTCTCAGCTATACTTTTGTCACTGTTGCTACAATTCAGAGGTTTGTGTTGATTTTCAAACTTCCCATCCAACTTCCGTTGAGCTGGTGCAACAGGAAGCACTGTCTTTGCCTAACTTCTTAACAGTCAAATTGTTACTTATTCTCTCTCCTTTAGGTGCCACCTTGTCAATGCGTTCTTTGGTAAAGGAGGAACCTGACTGGAGGACGGGGATCATGGCTGGTGACAGAGCAGGGATAGTGGGGGGTCCTCTAAGGCTGCGTAGAGGAAGCAGGTTCACCTGGAGGAAGGAGTGCCAATCTATTATGGAGAGGTGAGCAAGTTGTACATCAGACTTGTTTTAAAAAAGGAGACACACACTGTACGTGCTGCAGTAATGTCATGTGAGAAAATGGAGCCGACATATTATGACCACCAAAACAGCTTCAATCTATCAAAGCATGAACTTCACAGACCTCTGAAGTTGTGAGTTGGAGTCGGTGCCACATCAGATGTGCGGCAGCAAATCCCCCAGTACCTTGTCACTGCCTGCTGTTGCTGGCTAACAATTTGGCCCCTGTCAAGTCACTTCAATCTTTACATGTACCCGTTTGTCCTTCATCCAAAACCACGAGACTACAAAAAAGTTTATGTTTGGCATTGAACTATGAAAAAGCTCTTGAAGGTCAGTCGGATCTGCTGAAGCGCCTGATGGCTCCAGGTGAGTTTAGACACGTCAGTATTTGAATAGTCAGAGCAGGAATACGGCACTGCTTGAGGTAATTTTTCAATTTTAATAACCTTCCCAGCGTTAATGTCCTTTACTGCCTAACTGCTGACTTCCCGCTTTTGTTGCAGAGCAGAACCAGTCGAGTTTATGATGTCTTTTGTTTTTTTTATTAGGTGTATTGTAATCCTGCTTCTCTGTAACATATTTGTCCCAGACAGTGTTCTCAGTAACCCAGAAGGATGCTGAGAAATGAGGAGTACAGTCCTACCCACTGTGTGCAATTGATTTCTCTATTACATGGTTGCTTTAAGTATAGGGAGCAGTCTGGGCACTCACAGTAATAAGACCACACAGACAACACTCACCAGCAGCGTCCCGGGATTACGCAATTCCACTGCAGTGCTGATCCGTATGAGCTAGTTTAGACCCAAGGACAATACAGTAGAGGTGAAGATGATGTGGAGTGTGTGTGTGTGTGTGTGTGTGTTGGAGAGAGACAGGATAGGGCAACTCGGAGGGTGAGAGGATAAGAGGGCTGGAAGAAATTGATCTCTGTGTGTTTTGTAATGTGAGATAATGATTCTTTTTCAGCTTCGGAGGGATGGAGGAAAAAAAAAGCAAGACATGAGTGAAGCAAATTTAGAGAGGAGAGAGGGGAAAAGTGGTTCCTTTGATCTTCACCTAGATGAATAAATTTCAGCGTTTTCCAAAGAATGTTCATACTTAAAGGCCTAAGCAGAGATTTGAGTATTCAAAGCTTGAATCGAAGAAATTAATCCACTTAATGCTTCCATTAATCTATTCTTTTCCAGTGAGGACCCTGATGCTCTTCTCTGTGTAAATATTGCCCTTACTCTCCTGCAGTTCAATACAAAGACTAAAAGTTGATGAGGTGTAAAATTAGGGCGTAACTAGCTCTGCTCAGGCTCGTGCCATCTCCTGATAAACGTGCAGCCTGTGATGCGGTATGATTTACCCGTTCCCAATACTGTGTGTGTGTTATTTCTTACAGCTTCTTCATGGAGAACCAGTACCCAGATGAGGCGAAGCGCGAGGAGATTGCCAACGCCTGTAACTCCGTCATCCAGAAACCAGGTAACAGGAGGCGTCTTTTCGATGACATCAAAGGCTGGTTCCTGTCAGAAAAGACTGAGGGCAGCTGTTCAGAATAGCTCAGATAAAGCGCTCTTTAAATTGGAATGTCATTCTACTATACAGCATAATTGATCTAAATTAGTTCTAAAAAGACTGTTGTTTCAGTTATTTATGAGGTGAAAATGCTAATTCTACTATTTACAGCTTCTCAGGTTTGAAAATGCTCTGCTGCTTTGCTTCATATCACTGTCAACTGCACAAGTATGGTAATCCTTGGGAGTAGCTTGTTTTCTGCTTTCTTAGTAAAGAAATATGAATATTTTCATCTAAGTATAGACAAACACAATGTGATTAAGATAACAAACACAAAACAAACAACTCTAATGTTTAGTGATCTTACCAAACATACCAATTAAACATTCAGAGTGCTGCTGGGAAAAGCAAGTGAACACTTGGATTCAGCAGTCACCTCAAACAAGCATTAGGAGAAATTTTGGCCATTTTTCTTCACAGAAGTGCTTAAGCTCAGACAATATACTCAGAATAGTGTGGATGGCGCTTTCAAGATCAGTTTATAGTTTCTGCATCCGTGTGCACTGGCAGGCGCTGAATTTAAACTTGGATGCACATGCTTCTTCATTCTTACTACAGTTTCAGGGTAAAGTCTGCTACATTGACATGTAAAAAACAAAAACACAGGGCTCCTGTGGGTGTTTCCGAAAGGCCATCTGTGACTACCATAGCAGTTAGTTCCAGACTGGGCTCTAGAACTGTATATGAAATCATTCTGTAGTAGATTTACCTCCATTACAATCTTTGTCCTGTTGTGTAGCCCAGCTTCTATTGAGCATCACCATATTATCCTGTAAGATACCTTTATAAACTGTGGCATTCCCTTTTTACACCATATGTCTCCGTATTTGTTCTTCCCAAATATTTCAGCCTCTGTTTGATTAGTTCACCAAACATTTTCCCAGTAACATTGTGAAGTGTCAGGGTGCACTTTGGCAAACTTCAGGGGCACAATAAGGGGTTTTTGGAGTGCAGAAGTTTCCTCTGTGGTGTCCTACCATTGACACCATGCTGCATGCAACCTTCCACCATGATTTAAATATGGCAGACTCAGGAAAAGAGATGTTAACCAGATACAATGATTCCGGCAAGTTATCTTAGCAGGGCTCTCACCTTTACGGAGAGTATAGGACAAATGGTTGTGAGACGAATATTGTGATTTCATTTGAAATATGATTTTTTTAAGGCAAACTTCAATTCAATATTCACCGTGTAATAGATTTAAAACACGTGATGCATTATTTGCACATGAAATACCATCAGAAGCGTGACTCTAACACAATGTCAACGGCATAAATTTGTAAAACTATTGACATGACAGTTTAAAACCTAGGTCAAATGCACTGCATAATGCATGTCCTAAATTGCAGCCTTTTGCCAATTGCATTGTTTCAAATCGTGATTTTGATTTGAAATCAATGAATCGTTCGGCCCTACTGCCAGCACAGTACTAAATCGTCTCCATGTATGGACAGTTCTGTCTATATATGTGTCACTGTGGACTGATGAAAAGTCAAACGATTAGCGATTACTTGGGAACCCTTTCCAGCTTCATGGAAAAGAACAATTCTTCATGGAAAGTCCTCTGAGACTCTTTTTTGTCACATCTGCAGCTGCTTCTTGTAAATAGAAAGCTAAAAAAAAATGTTTTAAATGCCATATTCACTCCTCTAATCAGGTTTCATTTATTGGACCTGAAAGTGTGAAAGTATGCCTAAGCAGCACGACAAATTCACGGTTCCACTTCAGTACTTAACTGTATTTTGGGCGTCATGGTTGCATGTTTTATTTGTTTCATCTTCCAGGTTGCAAACTGTCTGAGTTCGAGCGTGTGACGGCGCTGAAGGTGTACAACTGGTTCGCTAACCGTCGGAAGGAGATGAAGAGAAGAGCGAATATAGGTGAGGTCCTGCTACCTTGCAAAACTGGAAGAGGCTTTTGGCTTTTTTTTCCCCTCTCCTGACATTCAACAATTTACATGCACATTTGTATTTACCCAACCTCTGCTTTCCTCTCTGACACAACCAGAAGCTGCCATTCTGGAAAGCCACGGAATTGAGGTGCCAAGTCCAAGCTGCCACTCAAACGGTGAGGAGGGAGAGATGCAAGAGTTTGCAGATCAGGTGAATCATCGATTCTCAGAACATGTAAGTCGACAGCTTCTGCTGTAGAAGACGCAAAAACAGAGAACTGGTAGTAAGACCCGTAGGACTAATCGTGCTGGGGTAAAAATTGTTTATTCAAACAGTCTATAGCACAGAGAGTCACAGCTGTAGATGGCTTTAGATGGTCTGAAAACAACTCGCCCATATTTATACAGAAACATGTAATATTCAGCGTTATTGCTATGGTAGTTGGGCTGATGCTCTGTATAGATGTTATAATGATGGACATTTTCACTTGTCATGGAAGGATTAATAGTGATAGCTTTATTCCGTGTAGGTGTGAGTAGATGGGTCATTAATACTGAAGACAAAATGTAACAACACAACTTGCACTTTGTACACTGCACACACACAGAAGTCAATACATGTAGTCACATCAACATGTAGCAGACCAACATAGTGCATCAGCTGGCCTGTACAGTTCAAAGAAGCTGCACACAGTGACAAGATACTACCTATCCTCGTAGTTTAAAAAAAACTAAAACTACAAAGGAAAAAACTACGAGGATAACCATGACCTGGATGACTGAGAATCTTCACAGACATAGACCTACCTACTTCTTCTAATGGAAGAGTTAACCCTCTTAACCAAAAACCTGCCAGCGGGTTTGAAAGGCATGTTAGCGTTAAAAAATCTGCAAAGTGACACCATTGATCAGAACACGAATTGTAGGATTTTCAACTTTTCTAGTGCTTAAACATTTCATGTCTGACCTTTGGTTTTGTCAAACAAATCTAAGCGAAAAAACCCTGAATATTTCATCTAATCACTTTTTACCTCCGCCAAGCGCCAAGCGGAGGTTATGTTTTTGCCTGCGTTTATCTGTTTGTCTGTTTGTATGTTTGTTAGCAAGATAACTTGAAAAGTTATGAACGGATTTTGCTGACATTTTCAGGAAATGTTGATAATGGGACAAGGAACAGGTGATTAAATTTTGCAGTAAAAACTGTTCAGGGAATTAAACAAGGTGAACATTTCAAATGACTGCTCCAAGACAACATAAAAAGAGTTAATCCTTTTAGGCTACACATTAATATTTAATACCCACACATTTTCCATTAACTTACTCAGGTTGGACCAAATTACTAGGAATACTGCAGAACCCTGAGAAAACATTGCACCTTTGTGAGTTTTGCATCCCATGTGTTCAGGATGTGAATGAAACAATTATACTTACTGTGTACACATAAAATTAGTGCTTTTTTTGAGCCATTTTTGAGAAAGGAAATGTTAAAATGTTAAGCACTTTTTTGTGTACACTTATCTTGTCGGTTAAATTGTATTAGAATGGGTCTGAAATACTGGCTCATTATAAACAGAAAGGGCGATGGTGATGATGGAGGAGCTGAGGTCAGTAAAGCAAAGCAGGTAGCATAGTGTAGTGATGCATTAGTGTTGATAGTTTTATATGTACGTTCAATAAAAACAGCCTAAGTAATTTAGTACTACAGGAGCCTCTAGAGCCCTTTTGGTGTCAAAAGCTCTCGGGAAATTTAGCACACACACACAAGGTGAATGTGAATAACCCTGTCTGTATTGATTTTAAGGTTGTTTAAGCATTTCCTTCAGTGACACGTAAATACGGCTCACAGCGTAGTGGATACGTGCAAAAAATTCCTAGTAGAAACTCTGAATTAGGCATTCTAGTGAGGCATCTGTGTTGATAACCTTTAAGTGGGTCTATTAGCTGTAATCACACTTGGAAGTACTCGTGTTTCTGTTGATACTCAGTTCAGGGTTTTGCTTTGAATTGTCTGCCAATAATGTCACTGGCTTCAATGTAGATGTTATGATTTAGTCAAGTCAGAGGTAGGTAGTAACGCTGCGTCTGCACAGAAAACATTTCATCAGTCATCCACCTCAGGCATATCTGATGAAACAAATAAGGTTCTATTTTAACCTAAGCAGCTGTCTACACAGGTGGAGTTATCCCATGTTTTTACTGATAAATTCTGTGAGTAGAGCATTATTTTTGAGCTATAGATACAGTGATTGTGTATTGGGCTCTCAGCACTCCCAACACACAGGAAACACACAGGACACCTACAGTTCTGTGCTGTGCCTGATCACTTCATGTCTAAACACAGACTGGGGCTGCTGCTCTGCTGAATTGCTACGCCTTCTGTGTAGACATGGTGTAACAGCCAGAGTTTACTACACTTTACAAATTGCTGTAAGTCACTGGTGCAGCAGCAGAAACTGGAGCCAGCTGTTAGCTGGTCACAGCAGGCAGGAGGACATGGACACAGTCTGTGAAGCTTCGACAGCCGCTTCACTGACCCTAACAAGCTGACCGAGGAAACAACTGCTAGTGGGGACCTGATAGGAGCTCTTTGAGGCCTGAAACAATCCAAGCTGCTATATGAGCAAGAGGGTCCCCTTTATACCAACAGAAACTGTTTTTTCTTTTGCACAGGAGGACACATCTTCCCAGAGAATTGTTGAACAAGATCCCTCCTCATTGGCTACTACGGAGGTGGCAGCCCTGCCCAGCCCCAGCCCTCAGGTTCTGGAACAGAAAGACGAGGATCCAAAAAGGGAGACTGTGGATGAAGAGTGACTAAAGTCAACAGAGTTTGGATCATCATATTTGAATTTTAATCAGATGAAATAGGAAAACAATAAGTTTCTCCCACTCCACCCATGTAGGGCCTTTCAGGCCTATGACACCCAAAAATCAAAAGGAGGAGGGTGCTGAAGCTTGCTGAGGTGCCTCAGGTGGTAAGGAGGCCACTGTATTTATCAACAGTAATCCTGCTTATATTAACGGCAATATACAGTATATATAAATATATATCAATATATAGTGCATTCCAAGATGGTATTAAAAAGCCTAAATTCCTTAGAGGGAGAATTATGTAAAGGATACCTCGCCCATTTTAAGCTAAGCCTTTTCTGCTTTCTTTGCTCCATGCCTTCGTTTAGCTTTTTCAAAGGGTGGCTGTTTAGTGGACATGAATGTGCTGAGCCTGCAGGTCAGGTGTGTTTGGGTGCGGGGATAAAGTGTGGCATCAAGGATCTAGTTTGTGGTGAAACAAATGCCCTCTGCTTGCTTGAATGTCTTTGACCCCATCTGGTTCGTAAGACTCTAACCTCAATCAGTCGATTGATTAAATCAGTCGATCAATCAACGAGTGCTGTCGCCATCAAATCCGCAAAGCCCTGAGGGTCAACTGGAATCTCAGGTAATCCCAAAAATCATGGATAACGACAGTGAAGAATTGCACCAGGTTTCTTTTGTGTCTTAACACGTGCTTCATTTTCTTCATCTTAACTGTGTTTAACCAAAACAGAACGTGTTATTTATACCTTTTTATATTAGCCAAACAAGCCTAGGACAAAATATTATAGTATCTCTTTGTCATCTGTCTTCTTTGTTATACTGAATGCTGCTGTTTGGCCATTTTTGTAGTCTACCGTCATTTCAAAGTGTCTCAAACCTCAGCCAGTGAAGCTAGACTAGTTACATAAAGTCTACTCAGATATTTTCTTTTTCTTATCGTTTGAAAGAACGCTAAAACAAATGTGATCCAAAATCATGATGTGTTAGCATAAATGCTACGAGCACCTTCTCTCCTGTTGGGATAAGCTAAAGCTTAAGCTCATGTCAGTTTGTAAGACTGCAAAACTGCACTTCAACGTGGATCTCACTATAATGGAAAGAGGGGAGCTTTCCAGAATACCTGCATTTGGGCCTCAACATGTACATAACCCATAACGCAGAAAATATACACGTCTATGGGTGCTTTCCTTCAAATTACATTAGCAGTATATAGAAACTGTTATTTGTCAAACTTGAAATATGAATAGCTGACTTAAACTTTGCATTACATAGTCCCTTATATCCACGGGCCCAAGGCCTCGGGAGTTACCTCCTCAATGTTCATTTAATGAACAAAGACGCTTGTTCTCAAATGGCCCCTGACAGGGTGCTACCATGTTACCTCCTAATGCCAAAGCTATGCCAAGGTAGAGAAGAGCTACAGAGCAAACTGTGCTTACAGGAACAGACAGTCACAACACTATAGATATACAGTATGTAATAGATGTTTATTTGCTCAGTACAACACTAGCCAACTCTAGCTTACCTCAGAAGATGAATGTGTTACAGGCTAACTGTCGTAGAACACTGACGGCAGCCGTCATTGTGACTGTTTATGATATGGACAGTGTTATGTAGCATTTATGACGGTGGGGTTTGCCCTGTGTTGTTAACATATACTCACCTCAGACAGTTCTCTCGTCCGGCTTTGGACAGGAACCCCCAAAGCTGCACGCTGTTTCTGATTATTATGCTCCTCTCTATCTGCTTTTATCTGACAAGGGAAAACAATAACAATAATAAAATTGTACACAATCAGTGGGATATGTCTCAGATTATTTTGAGTATCTTAAGGTTTGGGTTTTGGGGTAGGATGTGATAAAATGGTAATTCATCATTATCATTTCATGACTAATCAGGCAATAAATTATCAAAAGTAATTATTCCTATTTAATTCAATGCTATACTGAATCTTAAAATGTTCTCTAATGTATTCAGTGCAAGTGTCAGGGGAAGTGCCAGAACTGTGAGATAGTATCTGCTTCAGCAGAAGCTCAGGGTCACTGAAGATGATGTTGGCTGATAACTGAAAGGTAGCTGAACAGCAAGGTGAGCTATTCTGTAGCTTAGAAGTATTCACTGCATATATGTGAATGCTAATATACCATCAGAACTTCCCATTGTACATATATTGACTGAATATCGGGCATGGAAGTATTATCAGCTTATAAAGAACATTGGAAATATAGCAAATTTTCTCTGTTTTTCTGTTATTCTAATTTGCCTCCACAGCAATCAAACGGTTCCTATAATTGCATACAAGTTTTCATGTCTCCACTTGAACTTTGTTCCACTCCTCTTTGTGATGATCTCCAGCTCTTTGACGTTGAAGGCTTCCTTTCCATCACTCTGGTTTGCAGTTCCCTCCACGGATACTCAGCAGGGCTCAGATCTGGACTCTGAAATGATCGTATTGTTTTCTGTTAACCGATTCTTGAACAGTATGTTTCAGATCATTGTCTTGCTGGAAGGTCCAATGCTGATCAAGTCCAAGTTTTTCTGCAGACTGCCTGATGTTTTCATCTAGAATCTTGTCCTCTCTTCTCATGATGCTGTTTATTTTGACAAGGCTGCCTGGCTTATTAGCTGAAGAACTCCCACAAAGTGTTGCATTCCTACCACCATGCTTGACCTTGAGGATGGTATTCTTGGGTTTCATTGGTCCTCCTTTCTTTCAACACATCCCTGTTTACAAACAACTTTGTTGTCATCTCATCCGACCACACAACTGATGATCAAAAGGTTTCTTCTTTGTCCAGGAGAAGTTTTGCAAAGGCTAGATGAGCTTTTGTGTGTCTGTCTTGGAGAAACTCAGTCCTACTTGGTCAGTATTCATTGAGACTGCTCCATCTGAACTGCTCATATCCATCAGGATGGTCTTGGTGGTGATCCTTGAATTCTTTTTGACATCTTACACGATATTCTTGTCAGTGCAGGGTCACTCTGGCTCCCTACCACACCCTTTGAGATTTTTCACATTGTGGAGTTCCCTACACTTAACTCATAACTCATTCACACTATTAGCAAGTGTCCACATGTTCCCCTTCCCACATATATTCTGAACATCAAAGACATGTAACATTGCTAAAATGTGACCAAAGTGCAACTACATTTCTGCATTTTTACACAGCGGGACTGGCTCACCTTTCACCACAAGATGGCAACACTGTCACTCATCTATACATCAAATAAATGTTGCTTAAGCAGGAATAAAAGTTAATGCAGCTTGAAAAAGTGGAAAATCATTATGGAGCCCATGAGCTCAGCTGTTTTTAAATTGGAACTGAGGCAAATATGTATACAAATTGTTGCTGTGATATGCTGACCAGTGGTCCAGGCTGAATGGTACAAAGATGCTGAGCTAATGGAAGAGGCAGCATTAAACACAGAATATATAAAGGTAGCAGTAGGAACCAGTTAGTATTAATTGGTGGCTGATTCATGCAATGAGATTACACTGTAAACTGCAGACCGTAGTGTTACGTATGATGAATATAAATGATATCGTGTCAGCCGAGAGCCTTATAGCTGACTGAGGTAATGATTTGTTCAGGAAGGAACAGCTTCATGAGACGAATGTGCTCATAACACTGTTTAACCTTTTCCAACTCTTTCATTGATTTTCAGTTGATCACTGTCAATGCAGCAAAGGCAAAGAGGCAAAATTAACATGTTATAGGAAATTGCCATTTAGAAAACTCTAGTGCTCTACTGCCTTTGGACATATTGGCTGATGTAATGTTATGGCAACATGATAAAAGTCCCTCAGAATGCTGGGATGTGCTCAAAGTTTGGCCTTAAGGCTGACAGCTGGAGCTACTTCAGATGTTTTAGTCCATAAATTAAATGTGTGTGTATGCAGAGTAAGGTGTATGTTCGTGTTTATGCATGCTTCCAGGTTTAAGAAACCTTAACAGGTTGTGTCCTGATGGAATGCAACATTAATGCAAGACCTGTTATTCCTTCCTTCAACCACATGAGGGAGACATTGTCTAATGTTGATTATTTAACACTGGAATCAGCTGAAACTCATCCAACTGTACAATGTTCATAATAATGAAGTGCTGCACCTAATTTTAAAAGCAACTTTTAAGCAAATGCACGATCTGATTTGTTCTCAAATGATCTGAGAAGCAGAGTGAAGTGGTTTTTACAGAGAGTTCTTCACACATGTTTCCGCTTTCTCACACTGCTGTACGGGACAAGACAATATGATGAGTGTCAGCAAGTGTCAGAAATCACAGTGACATATTTGCAAGTCAAATTAGCACCACTCCCTTTGTTTTTCTTGGTGTCTGGCATTACGAGAATAGTCGTGTCGCAGTAAAACCGCAAACCATCTGTGCATTTAACAGCCTGAAGCAGACTCACTATCCTACAGACCAACTGCATTTGAATGTGCATCTTTTTTTTTTTTTTTTAGAACAATGACGATCTTTTTTTTTTTAGGATTGACAGACCCAGTTGCTTTACTTTTATCACAATTTTCTGATCTGATTTGGATTATTGGTGCACCACAAATGTGTGAAGCTGCTACTTGACTCCAAATAGACCTTTAAACGGGGCATGACAAGGACATAATTACAACCAGTATGAAAAGCTCTTATGAGAAGATATTTTAATCAAGTGTCATAGAAATTAATTAAAATCCTTTTGTCAGAATTTCATTCCTTGCATTTCTGTCTGAAAGTCAAAGTGCAACATGCCAATTCGAACTTGTCAAATGCACCAAGTTCAGTATTACTGATGATTAACCTGAGTGGATCTGCTTCACTGTCTTTTGGTTTGGAGCGATTATTGAAGTCTGAAATGACATAAGGTTTCTCAAAAGCTGGATTAAAACTGCGATACTATATAACATATAACATACTCCCTAAGGGTTTGCAGCAACCAATGACGTAATAACATTTTGCCAATAATGTAATAAGTTATTACGTTAATTTCCTAGCATTAAAAAAAATGCTTTGAAAATGTAATAACTGCAGCCGATAATGTAATAATACATAAGTAGGAATATGACGACTATGCCATCCACTGTACCTATTTTTGATGAGCAAACTGCACAAAAACTGCAAGAAAATCTTTTATTTCCAAGAAATGCAGTCCTATTGATGTATTATTACATTATCAGCTGCAGCTGCAATTTTCAAAGGATTTTTTAATGCTAGGTAATTAATGTAATAACTTATTACATTATTAGCAAAATGTTATTATGCTATTGGCCGTTATTACGTTATTGGTTGCTACAGGGTGACTTGTTTTTTTACAGGATAGTTTATAAATAATCTTATTCATGATTTTTTGAGCAGTGAGATGGAAACATCAACTCTGCTCTCGTTTCTCTGTGTACAGAGCTGAAGCTTGGGGATGACTGGCTGAGTCAAAAAGCAGGTGGATACAGCTAGTAAAGTTCTTTTAAAAAACAAATCTACTAACCAGAGTTGGGTCACATTACTTTAAAATCAGTTACCGAATACAAACATTGAAGCATTGAAATGTTTGGACTTCTACACGTTCTCTTCTTTTTCTTTGAACATCTTAAAACATTTTCAATGCAAATAAAATGCATTTAGCTTATTCAGCATTTACAGTTGGTCACATCCAACTACAGTTACAAAGACACAGGACTTGCACAAACCTACAAAATGCACAGGATGATGTTTCTCTTGTGTGTGTTTTGTTGCTAATGTTTTTTAATCAAAGACCGCCTGGATATATCAAAGTAAGGTACTACTCTCATGTTACCACTTCTGTTAATGGTGATTTAACTAATATTTA
>OMNN01031177.1:15756-36624 GCA_900302755.1 Chromis chromis | reverse complement strand
GAAAGAAGCTCCAAAGAGATCTTAGAGTTGTATTTTTGGATTCCTCATACTTGAGAACCTACTTTTTAACACCAAGATCAACTAAATCGGTTACTGTAGTGAGAATCTGTGGTAAAATAGGCAATGGCCAGCGTATTTTTTGAAAAACCCCTAAGGAGTATTTGTGCCAAGTTTGATGCTTGTATCACATTTTGAAAGATAGTTTCACTGATCTGCTGCACTATAATCTGACGGAGTTGTCTTTCTGTATTCTCCACAAAGTGTGAGAAGCCTTAGCTGTAACCTCGGTAGCTGAATCTCTTCTCAAATTCAGATTGAAGGTAAATATGCCGGCTGAAATAAATGACTTTATTGTTGTTTATGTTGCACCATTCTAAGGTAATTAATATTATTGTGATTAATACATGTTACAGTGGTTTGAAAATATGCAGCAGTCCACTTAAAGGAGCACGGGAGGAACCCAAGAACTCACTTAATGATATTTAAACTTGCCTCTGAACTGGCTGCAGTCTGGCCTGACACCTTAATCCTTTTAGTGGTTTGGCAGCCACGAGAGTCCTTTTGTCTCCATCGGCGTTTACTTAACACACATTTTTGTTTATATGTGGCTGAATTTACCTCAGCACCTTTAAAGTCGAGTAAAAACAAGACCTCAGTTGATGGAGCCAGCATGCCAGAGCTGTTAGTGATTTGTTTCAGATGGTATGAGGAAGCGGTTTCTTATCGCAGTGAAAAGCAAGTAAAGTAACTCTCCCTGTTCGTTCTCATGACTCCCAGTGAACAAGTCAAACATTCAGACCACCTCAGACTGAGCAGATGAAATTGCTGAGCTCTGTGAATTCCAGAAAGGTGAATTTTTTTTTCCCTCCCAAGGAGTTTCTGAGCTTTTGTAAAATTCCTCCACTAATGGCGTTGAAGCCAGGCTTGTTAGGAGTTCCAGAAAGGACTTCTAATCCCTAATTTAGCCCCGTGTTTCAAGAGAACTGTTCTAGTATGATGTTCACGCTCTGTTGCCTTAAGCTGACTTCATGAGCGTTCACTTCTCTGATATAATTAATCACAGTCTCGAAAAAACCTTTGTCTGCTTCTCCACACTCACACATTTGGCTTGTTTTTTCCATTGTAAATGTTCATGTGGGTCTCTATGTTAATCAGCTCTTAAACACATCCTGTCCCACACAGTAAAAACCGTTCCGAGAGTCCATCAACTATCTGAATGAAGTAGCTGCACTCTGCTGCACTTGTGTCTCGGTGTTTGATCAGCGACGCTGCCTCCTGATCACAGTTGGCATTGTGCCCCGGGGCCTGGACAAAGGCTGGGGCGCCGACAGGGGTCTGGTCTGTATCAGACACTTTATTTGTTTTGGGGGTGGGAGAGATAGGATAGGCTGCCTCCCCCTCGTTCATAGAAACTCTTGTGTCAGGAGAGAAAGACTCCCCATGCCTATACCCCACTGAGACATGTGGTTTTCATTTTTTTGGGTTCACTGGAAGCTGCTGGAAGCTCAGAAGACCTGCCTTTAATAAACAGAACTTCTTTCAACAGCCGTACCCATTTCTCATTTGTTATGCATTTCAAAAAATGTAATAAAATGTTTTTGGCAGCAGCTTCTTCAACACATGTTCTTCAGCTAGACTGAAATCAGGTCGGATGTTCAAGTAAAAAGCCAAGTTAAAGTCATTACAATAGTTTTTTGACTTGGATTCAGTCTATAGAGGAGAACGGGGTTGGTCGTCACACTTTTCACTCTAGTGTGAATTGCTCATCATCAAAACATCTTTCAATAGTTATTCCTACATTAAGTTAAAGCTTAAGGTGTTGGCTTAAATGTGTATCCCTCTGATTTACCAACTCATTGTGACGAAGAGGTAATTAACTATCAAAGACACTCTGACACATTGTGACAACCAACCCCAAAGACTATGTGACGACCAACCCCAACTGGAATTTCTTGCTAGCATCAAGGCTAACAACCATCTAACAACTAGTTAGCTAGCTAATAAAAATCTAAATTATAGCTTTCCCCTCCCACTTTGTAAGGGTAACAATTGTTTTGCTAATCCCATTGTGTAAAAGCCTAGAAGAAAAATACTAAGGAGCTGAATATTTACAATTTGACATGACAAACACAAAAAGTCCTCTCACTCAAGTTTAGCTGTCTTATTCCAGAGAAGACTTTGTAGGTGAACTCTAATCCCAATTCTGGAAATTTCCATACCGCAATTTGAGAGACAGCTCCCTCTGGTGGCGCGATAAAAGGAGTAAGGATGCACGATAATATTGGCGCCCGATAATTATTGGTAATTTTTGGCAAATTATGACGTCATACCTAATACGGTGGCTAACGCATGGCTACATGCTTAACTAGCTAGCTGGGGAGGTCTAGGGGGGAATTCTGGTCGGGTTCTTGGGTTATCTTTGTTTTTGGGTGCAGGGTTAATGTTTTAGAAATCGTGTTTTTAGCGAGGGTTGACAGTTAAAGAAATATCAGTTGATATTATTGGTTATCGGCTGCAAGAAGTATAAAATTATTGATTATCAGTTGAAATTGGCATTATCGTGCATCCCTAATAATGAGTGTGACAACCAACCCCGTTCTCCCCTCCAGAAGATATAAGCTGAAAGCAGATTTAGGGATAGTAATGTTGCCGTTAGGCCGGCCCATACCTGACTGCTGCCTCTGTTTTCACTCATGGTTAATTTAAAACCTTTCTCTAATCTAGCGTCTCTCCTCCGCCAGTAGGAGTCAAGTGGCAACAAAAACATACAAAATGCATGTGTTTCGTTTGGAGGCATATCTCTAGTTTGCACCATTTCTCAAGTCATGCAAAATGCTTTCATGTGTTCACTAATTGCTTACAGAGCATTGTTTTTTATTCCCCTTGCAGAATGAGGGGGACATGATTTTGTAATTACCCCTCTGGCATCTGTAAGTGAAGAAAACACTTGAGCTGTTTCTGTGTCCCAACAGTATCTACGTACAGGAATCTTTAGAAACACGGCACACCAATGTACCGCTGAAACGCCTCATATGAGCTCCTCCATTTCCTTGTGCCACTTTTCTGTTTTAATTTCCTTTTTACGCGACTATATCGGTACATTTTGCTGTCGTTTCCCATGATGATGTTATCAGTGGGCTATCTGTGTGCTGCTCCTTGGACTGGCGTCTTGCCTATCAGCTTTACAGCACAGCCAGCCATCACATTGTCACCAATTCAACAAATCCTGAAGGACAGAGGCCTTTTATATTTATGTGTGTGTGTGTGTTTGCGCAGGTCTCAGAGATACTGGAGATGCTGGGGTATTGTTATCTGACTCTTCAGGGGGCTTGAGATAAATGTGCTCTCTTCTCACAGGGGTAGGGGGTAGATGGAGGAAGGGATGTATGCTTCTCCAGAGTGGTTTGAGTGGAGCTTTAGAACAATTCATGGTGGCAGAAGGGTAAGACGAGCACCAGCTGCTAAAATCCTTTACCCAACACCTTGTAAAATGCTAATGAATTCTATAAATAAGAAGTATAAATTCCAAGGCCGTGACTTGAGAATTTCTGTGATGAAGACTTAACCATCCATTAAGGAACAAGCCAGTGTGACTTTGTCCTGCCTGTCCTCTTTCTTCTGTCCCTGCTTCCTTAACCCTTTAAGACCAAGTGCGTCGTCGGCGACTCGTTTCCGCAAGCACAGTTTGGACGACCGTAATTATGCTCACGGTTTGCGCTATCGGAAAAAATCCAACGGAATCCTGGGGGGGTAAGAATGAAATTACCGTAATGACACTATATTGGCTGCCAATATAGTGTCATTACGGTAATTTCATTCGTACCCCCCCAGGAAGCTCGTGAAGCAGCCCCATTGTTCCCAGGGAAAACACCCACAGCGGTGGAATGGAGAATTGTACGCCTGTACGTAGTGTTTCCATTTTATGGCCTCGTTTTTGCTCATTTAGAGCCAAAGACTCACAAATTTTCTTGTAAATAGTTTTCTACTTTTCAAAGTTCAACGTTAACAAGCAACATCTGTCATTTATGCTCAGTTTCATAGTTTTTTCCCACTAAAACACTAAAATCAAATCCCGTTTTGTGTTTTTCTTCATTTTAAACCATCATTACACTAGATTGTAAATAACTGCCAGATATTGAAAGTTTCATGTCTTCTGAAAAAACAGCCAAAAGCACTCAGTCACAGGACATTTTCTGACCCCTTTTGTCATCAAAACAAGAAAAAAAGACCTACATTTTGAGGCTTAGGTCTTAAAGGGTTAAACAAACTATACAATAAGAAGAAGAAGGAGAAAATCTTACAAACCAATCCAAATTACCTACTTAAACTACAACACTTGGGCACAGCTCTGGTTTGCTTTAAGCCAACACTTTAGCATTTTTGTGAAGGTTTTAAGATTATTCAGTGATTTTATTCCAGTTGTAATGTGTTCCAGAGTATACAACCTTTAATTGAGAGAGCAGAGAGCAGTAAACCAGGACCTAAACAGGTAGATGTAAACAGAGGACGAGCAACAAAACTCCTCTGCCTGTCATTTATCAACGTGCAGTGTACACATGCTCCAAGCAGACAAACATGCAGCTATTTGATCAATGATTAGCCTGTAAAGTAATATGTTGGAAGTCAGCAAGATTTGTCCAATCTCTTTTGTGTTTTTCAACCTAATCTGTAAAATCCCAGCCTGCAGGGAGGAATGTTGCTAATGAGGGATAAAAGCTTAACATACGTTTACACAATGGACTGGTCAAGCAGCGGTTGCTAGGCTACTGTGGCCAGAAGAATGGCTAGGACTCGGAGGGTCTCAAAGCCCTCGTTTTGTTTTGTTCCGTTCATATTTAATCTCCCAGAGAGCAGCGGTACTCTTTTATTGCCACAAACTGAGGGGGTTTCCCTTCTTACTTTGTTATTTCTCTCCTTCCTTTCCTCGTTCCGTTCTGCACTCGACTGCAGCTTATTATTTTTCATGCCTGCTTTTTAGCCACAACACAACTTTCAGACTTAGACGGGTAACGTTTGGAACACAAGGAGATCAACATGAAGAAAGAAAGCCTGATATAGCTCACGCCTTTTTGCATCAGAGTTTAATTGTCATCCAAAAACTACTGCTTACTATAACGCATGTATTCACTAAGACACGTACAGCTCTGGAAAAAAATAAGAGACCACTGCAAAATGATCAGTTTCTCTGATTTTACTATTTATAGGAACATGTTTGAGTAAAATGAACATTTTTGTTTCATTCTATAAACTACTGAAAACATTTCTCCCAATTTCCAAATAAAAATATGGTCATTTAGAGCAGTGGTTCTCAGCTGGTCCAGCCTCAGGACCCACTATGTCGCTATTAATAACAGTCGCGACCCAAATTTTTTGAAGTTTGCTGTTCCTGTTAACAAATTAAGGTTTATTTGGGTGTAGTCTCGACGCATTTTGATACATCTTGGGAAATTTTTGGCTTGTTTTTTTTGCTCATTTTGGTATATTTGGACACTTTTGCCAAGTTTTGGGCATATTTTGGCCCATTTCGACAGATTCTGAGCACATTTTGGTTTATTTTTGGCACGTTTTAGCATACATTTCTCCAATAAGCTGGCAGAGCCAAATCTAGAGGTTAATAGTGGGACACTACTGGTGTCACCACCACTAAATATCCTGCTATTGAAAGCAAACTGTGCATAAGAAACACGTCCTTTAAAATAAAAGACACTACTTTTTTTGGGGGGGGACATGCTTCTGCGACCCTCTTTTGGGTCCCAACCCACCAGTTGAGAACCACTGGTCAATAATATGTTTATAGTGTCGAGATGCATAGTCTGACTCTTTCCATCATATATTTATATGTCTATTCAATATGCATGTCTTCAGTTCATGACCACGTTGGCCCTTACCTGCCATCCCGAGGTGCAGCTCCTTCATGATGATGTTATTCTGGAAGTAAGGGTTCCGTCTGAAGTGGAAGCGAATCCTGTAGCCCAGTTTGTTATTCTTGAAAGTCTCAATCTGAGAACGACACAAGGAACAGCATGAATTTCCCTGCTGGGTATATCCAACTGCCAGACTTGTAAGAACACAACACCAACGCGACCTACCTCAAGATCAGTCATGTAACTAAGAGCGTCTTCATCAGTCTCATCAATGTGAGCTGAGAGATGAGGATGGTTCAACAGCTGGCACATACAAGTTAAGGAGAAAAAGCTCAACACACGTTCATTAATATATATATACAAATATGCAAACACAGACCAGGAGTGCAGGGTGCGACACATCTCGTTTTAAGGATACAGCTGTCACCCAAAAGCCAGGGATAGTTTTCGTGATGGAGCTTCTCTGCTCCAGATGTGGACGCCGCTGACGACTAATCTTCAGCTCCAGCCGTTGGTGAAGTCGGGCACTTTTCTTCTCAAGAGCCTCCAGTCTCATCTGTACTTGAGCCAGGAGAGCCACTGACTGCCTCATCTCCGGGGCCATCTTTACTGACACAATGGCACACTCCCCATCATCATTGTCCTCATTGTCTGATGGAAAAGAGGAGCTCGGCGTGGATGAAGACCCAGATACGGATTCATCACCTTCGTCCGCTTCAGGCATTTCATCTGCATCTTCTCTGTCAGTACTGTGCACAGATGTGGAGCTATCTGCTGCTGCTGCCTGTGTTTTAGAGCCTAATCTTGAGGACTGGTGGCCCCCACGTTGTTTGGGTTTACTCCCCTGTTTCACCTGTTTAGCTTTCTCGGATGAGCAAGGAGTCTCTTGACTGTCTTCTCCGTCTCCTCCTGTGAGACTGGCCAGTGCTTCAGCAGCTGCTATGGCTGCTGAGTCGGATTGGTCCATGGGAGTTTTGGGACGCTGCTCCTTTCCTGCTGTCTTTTCAGCTTTTTGTTTTGCATCTGTAGATCCCTGTGCATGTGAGGACTGTGGTTTATCGGTGCTGCTGGCATCGTGGCCGTCAGCAATGGAGCTATTAACAGGCTGTGCACCGGTGCCATCCGTGCTGGCCGTTTGCACAGCAGCTGGTTTGTCCCCGCTATCTTTTGACTGGCCCTCGCTGCCAGCTGCTTCTTTACTCTCGGCCTCACCGTTTTTGCAACTTTCCGAAGCAGCCCCCCTTTCATTTGACTCGTCACTTACTTTTGCAGACTTGCAGGGAATCGTGCTGCCCTCATCGCGCTCGGGTGATGGACACCGTTTCCTCGATGCAGAGTCAGCGGACTGTTTGCTGTCCGTCAGTTCGCTCATGCTAGCTGGCTAGCTAAACAGCTAACAAGCTAGGTAGCCCGCAGCTCGTACAAATTAAACTTAAATGCAATCGACTACACCACTGAACTAGCTGCTTAGATATTCGTTATGGTTTTGATGCTCGTCTCGTAGTGCAACCTACATTCTCAATGAAGCCAGAACAGGAAGCAGTTCTCGTATTTCTCCGCGGCCTTGCGGAACGTTAAAAATTAGCAAGCTGTGGCTAACGGTAGTTAGCCTGCGTTACCCAATTCTTGTGTCCTCGCGGTGACGGCCGCACCACATTTTCACGAATAAAATCCCAACAAGGAAGACTCGGCGCAAATAATGAAACCCTCCCGTACTATATCGCCATAAACTACAATGCGTGTTCTTTATATTACTTTATGTTTAGATTATCCGTTAGCTTACTATCTGTACAACGACGTGAGAGAAAAACAATCCTCTGATTGGCTGCGGCACGCCGCGCTAAAACGGCTCCACCAATCAGCTGCAAGGGTGTGTTTACATGGTAATCTGAGGCAGTGGGTTTACTGCGCAGCGAATGCAGCGCTGTGTCGTGAGAGCATCATCACGCTAATAATTGTACAATATATTGTCCCACGATAGCATCAAAGTAGACTGTAAATGACACTATTACTATCTGCTAACCCTTTGAACATGTGATATTAAGATGTGTGGAATGTGTAATTATAATCATGCAAGAGCACAAACGCAAAACCAGATGTAAATAAACATTTGGCTTTGTGTGCGTAAGAATTCACTGGAGGCAGTGGGCGTGAACAGGGGCCTTAACACAGCCTCAAATGTAGGTGGGGTTTCAGGCCTATTCCCAGAAAAGATTTGGACCACACATCACTATAAATAGCGTCCCAATCAAGCTTGTGCAGCCTTTCCCCACTCAGTTGCTGCAAGTTAGGCAGCAAAGATCATCTGGACCAGATCAGGGCCAAGAGTCAGATATCAAGGATATCCCCGTGGCAATAAATAAATATTATAACATCATCTTTGTTACAGTAAGTTTCTCTTTGGGTGGCTGGTCCTTTCAAATAAGGCATATTTTCAGATACAGCTGGAATGGCCTTAGATTACAATAGCTGCACTAGACAGTACTGGACAAAACTTAACAGGGGGTCAAATCAAACTGCACAAACTGATAAATGTAGATTTGCATAATTTACATGCAGATCCTATTCTGGCATGATCATTTCCACCTGGTGTTAATTGCAGAGGTTTCAATAGGTTGTAACTCCATATTGCCTATATATCGACTGACAAAAATAATATATAAAATGGAACAAACAAGCAAAAAACAATACACAAAATAAAAAAACAGTTTTCATGTGTATTTTATAAGGTTCCATCTTTAGTTCAAAACTGGCCAGGTGAATCTCCATAATTATTAATGCTGTTGTAGCTTATTATGTATCAAAGTCAGGTAAAATAGTGTTTTATATAATTTTTGTAGGGTTTAAATCCTTAATATGTAAAATACTTTGTTAAATTCACATCATAAATATCAATGCAGGTTCTGCCACTTTGCACACACACTGTAAATATGGCTATTTATGGATGTTTATGTTTATCTTTATATTATTATTCTTTTACTTTATTTTTAGTACTTAATTGTTTTTTGTTTGTTTAGGTTTTTTGTACATAGAGAGCAAAGATGCAAACTTGGCCAATAAAGTTGATTCTAATTCTGATTAACCCCAGTATTAAAACTTATGAGGTCAATTTGTGAAGTCATTCATATTATTTGGCACAACGGTTGTTGATTTAAATGTTCTGTATAAATACCTTGACCTGACTTGACTTAACGCCGGCATTTAGCCGATCTGATATTAATCTTATATCCTATTTCCAGTAGTGGGCGTATAGCCAGCCCGAACCAAACAGAACAAGGGGGAGTCGCAGGATTATACCACCTTAAAAACAAATTTGGGGCATGGAAAGCCCGGTTGGTCAGTGCTATAATTAGAAGCTGCTGCTTCCACGACAGCAGCCAAACTGCGATGCATAAAGTCATGCAAACCGGGAGATACACCACCACAAGGGCAGTAAAGACAAGTTTCCCATGCGTGACATTTAACGCCACACGCTGACTGAAGAGGCTCCGTGCGTAACGCAAGGACGGCGCTGGATCAGCACTGGCCACTGCTGCGCAAACCTTGACTGTTGTGTAGTGTTTTGTGGAGACGCCATATGTGCTCTTTTCAGCGTAAAGCTCCCCTGAGTGCGCACGTCTGCAAAAAATGTCTTTTTTGACCATACCAAGTCAGGAGGGCCTTTTTACCACGATTAAAAACAGCAAGTCAGCCGAGGAGGCAGTGAGTAGGTCACCCATGGACGCCGGGGATAATAATGATGATGACGATGAAGATGAGGACACCGACGTTCGCCTCATCCCAAGATGCTCCCCGGTGCCCAGAAAGCGAGGTGCGTCCATCTTCGATGAGACAGCCGAGTACATGCGGATCCACTTGGCGCTGTCTGCCGGAAAGAGAGTGTCATTCGCCGATACAACAGGTGGGGATCTGGTGGATGTGAAGGAATTTGTAGCCTTCGATTCGGACGATGAAGAGGGGAGCGCAAAGTGGGAGGAAGAGGAGGCAAAGTACCGAAAGCCACAGCGCGAGCCGACCTACACTGTGCTCCCAGAGTTTAACGCACCCGCTGGCGGTGCCCTGCTGCAGGCTGTGCGCACCAACAAAGTGGAGGTCGAGCAGATGTCTCCAGTAGAGAATGAGCCACTTGCCTTCAGGGTGCTAGTAAGAGTCCTGAACATCTCCTTCCACAAATCAGTTTATATCAGAACCACCATGGACAGCTGGGCCACTTACTTTGACCACCCAGCAGAGTATGTCCAGGGATCTAATGATGGGGACACTGATCAGTTCTCCCTCAAGCTCTCTTTCTCACCTCCTTATCTCACACATGGCTCTCGCATTGAGTTTGTTGTGCGCTATGAAACCTCAGATGGTGACTACTGGGCCAATAACTCCTCTATGAATTACGTGGTCACTCTGCTCCTGTCCTATGAAGAAGACCCAGCTCTGAACGTCGATGTAAAACAAATCAGAAGTATCCTGAAACCTCCAAGAGCTTACAGGTACATCTCCTGTCACATTCGCCAGACATCCACTGAAGGGATAAAGAGTTCGCAGCCTGCGATTCCTCACAGATTGATCAGCTCACTGTTGATCAAACTTCAGTCGGCTTAAGGGCCTTGAAAGCTGCTCATCCTTATAATCAGTGGGGAAATTAGGATGCTCAAAAGCCTAATGATCCTGAATAATAAAACAGATTTACATATTTCAGTCTTCAAATCATAAAGAGGCAGGGATAGATAACAGACACAGGGCCTGTGCTACAGCTACACTGATTCCCTGTGAGGTTTTTCAGCTCCATTTAGTGCTTCTGCCCAGAGACTGCATTCAGCATAATAAAAACTTCCATCTAAAGCAGAACAGGATGTTAATAAACAAAGTCGCACAGTCTGTTGCGTAATCAGGGTACAAAGACGGTGTAGAAACGACCTAGTTGAGTTCATGAACTGTTTCTACTTCAGGTTTTGCTCTGGTGTCTGCAGTGATCTACAGAAAGAGTTTTTTAGAGCCTACACACCCAGCCCAGAATGCCATTCACCCGGTGGTGTTTGAGGCGATCAAAATAGGCAAAGGGCAGGTGTCGTTTTCAGCCCTGGCGTTTCTCTGCACTAAAATTTACCTCTGACCTTTTCTATCAGAGTCGCAGGGGAGCCGAGCAATTTCAAAGGAGCCCGATTGAAGATTGGCTCCTCTCCCTGGTGTAATTAGAAGGCTGGCACACACACCGCTTTGCTTCCTTCTGTACTCCATTAAAGTCAACTAATCCCCTGTTTTATTGCAACATCAACATGAAAGTGTGTGCTGAATCTCACAATGCACGGTGACAGAGACAGAGGACAGTAGCAAAGGTCCCCAGGCTTGTTAGGGCCTATAAAAAGGAGTACACAGTGTATAAACCGGTGCGGCTGTCATGTAGGGTCTTTGCCGCTGCAGCTGTTTGGAAGCAAGAAGAGGCCAGATGGGCTGTTAGGGATGGATGAGTCATTGATTGAAAAGAAGAAGTTCGGGGGAGCAGAAACTGCATCAGCACACCCACCATAACAGCAATTACAGATTGATTAGGTGCTTTGAAGTTGACTGATAATTGGATTTTTAACATATTAACAGCCAGTGAGAGGAAAGGTTATTATGGGATGGAACAAGTCTAGACACCAGATTGTATTTCTGTGCTGATGGCAATTACTCACAGTTCAGTTTGTGCTTTGAAGTAAGCCATGCTGCCTGTTAGGGTTGCATCTAGGTAACAGTAAATATCACACATTAAAGCCCTGTAGCTAACAGTGAATGTACTGAGACCTGAGAGGTAATAATGCTTCTGCATTAGTGTTGTTTGCCTTGATGGCCTCAGGTTTGCTTCAATATGCTGCTGAATCAGTGTAGTTGGGACAAACAGGCCTCATCTCCAGATCTGGCTCAAGCAGATCTAGCAGGATTAGTTCTATTAACTGCATTGAAATCAGTTGTTAAGTTTATACTCTACGAGCTCTACAGCCCACCTGCCCATACAACCCCACCGACCCCTGTTATTTCTGCAGCGTTGGGCTCAGGTCATGGTTGGGAACATACATGTCTAAGGTCACAGAAACCTGACATCTCAATTGTAACATGTAAGCCGACGATGAAGAGCTTTACGTGTGGTTGATTTTTCTAAAAATTCCAAAAGATTTAGCTTGCTTTTGTAATTATTGTTGAGGATGCTGTGCTTGCTAATAAGGAACTCGAAAGCATCATAAAAAAGTCACCTGAGCGCCGAGCCTATCAGATGATGGTCTCGTATTACCGGACCTATAAGTGCAAAGATCTGTGCCAAATCTGCATCACATTTCATTTCTAGAACTAGAATAAAAGTGCTAAAGGAGCACGAGCTGTTGCTCTTGTCACATGCTGATCACACTTGTTGACCTTTACTTCATTTGGCATCCTCTGCTGGACTCTTAGCAATGCTACATCCCCCCTCTTTCAACAGAGGTGCCTTCTTACGGTGAACATTTCTCCTTTATGATTGTGAGCAGCTACCATTAGTGTCAGAAGGGTACGGACTGTGCTATTGGGTATAAAATAGAAGAAATATATTCATTCTATTTAGCTCCATTGCTCGTCTAGTAATTACTGTCGCCACAGTTACATTTTATACATCAACTTTAATATGACTTCTATTGACATGCATTGTGCTTGCACTTACCCTCAGTCGCTCAGTGATTTTCCACCATCTATTTCAACAAAGGTTTTTGGCCTTAAAAGCTCTTTGCTCAGCTGCTGCAGGAGCTTAGAAACAGAAATGTATAAAATAGGCAATACAGTACAAAGAGATACCCAAGTATATTCAGGAAAGAGGGCTAATTCAGCACGTTAGCGGCGCACTGCGCCAGGAATTACTAAGTCTAATTATCTAAAACAGGTGTTAATGATGGTGTTGATGACCGCCGGCTTCTGCTGCTTTAAATTTGCTTTCTTTATACATGAACCAGGTGGAAATGGTAATTGTTTTTCAGACATACATAACCAATGCATTTGCTGAATGAGTTCAAGCCTCAGCTCACTTAAACATCTTTATTCAGTCTTAAATAGGTTATGCCTTGTGCATCTGCCCATGGTTCATTCAGAGCGGTATATAGACCCCCTTTATACACTGTGTATTTTCATTGTGTATCATTAGGCCTCAGATGCTGCATCATTATCACACTGTTGGTGTTTAAGAGTTATTGGTTGATTGATATGATTTCTTCAGGGGTGATTCGAATTCCGCCAATTAAGCATAGCTGCTATTTGGAAGCAATACAGTATATATATATATAAAAAGACAATCATCTGGTCAAAATACCAACACAAAAAAATAGCAGAAATGTGTTTATTTATGCTTCATGAAGGTTTTAATTAAGATTGCACTTTCCAACAATTATTCTTCAGGGTTTACCGGCTGTTTTTACCGGCTGTTACTCGTGATTCTTTCCCAATCAGATAACAAACATGTGGGAAACATTGCACAAGACCACAGGGGGAGATGACAGATAGAGAGAGGTAGCTGCATCAGAGCCAAAGTATTTTAAAGTAATTTATTTTGTCTGGAACATGTTTAAAAAACAACAACTAAGTGATACCGATAATCAGAAAAATGCTTAGCATCAGATCCAATGATTGGCCAGTAGGGGTTGATTTCTACTAAGCATGCAGTCTCTTTGTGAGGTTTCAGTTGTTTTGTGTGTAGCAGTGTTTAACATCATTTACTATTGACTGGTATGGCCTTGTCTTTATATTATCTAATAGCCCAAATGTCTCTCTTTTTTTCAGCATGAACGACCATTTTGACTCAGAGGATGAGCTGGAAAAGGAAGAAGGTACAGTCACTACTGACATATCGGTTCACTGTGACAAACAGAGGCCATAACAGACTCAGTGTTCATAAAGCAACTCAGTGGCAGCTTTCGTTAATATTTTTATCATGTAATTGGAGACAAATCCAGTTTAAAGCCACAGCCTCTATATAAAAGATGGATGTAGTCGCCATGACGTCAACCATTGGTTTGTGGACTATTGTTTTGACATTTGGCATTTGGCTGTTGCTATCTTGGTATTTTTGAACCCGGACAGGCGAGGGGTGCATCTGACTGAAAACTCAAAGATAGCAACCTGTCAATCACAAGGTAGCCCTACCCAAAGCATACCCTAGTTGATCGTCTTTTTTTTTCCCTAAATGGGACCACATTTTACAAAATAACACTATGTTGTATTTTTTGAAGACTTAAAATTAGCGACTGAGAGCATAAACTTATTAGAAAAAAGTTAAAGTGATGTAACAAATCAAGTGGTAAGTAGGATCCTTTTTTCACAGACGTCTATACAATTTAACTTCTTTTTGCTACCAGAGGTGTCGCCCCCTGCTGGATGTTCTGCATTGGCGTCACTTTTCACACCTGGAGGCTGCACCCATCTTTTACATGCAGCCTATGTTTTCGTGCAGGAGCTAACCACAATGACATAATCAAAAATGTGTGAACTGATATATTTTATGTATTTTATTTATGCTGTATTTTTCGTCTAGTACCACAATTCCTATGCACATTTGTGTTTACTTTTAAAATTGGGAGTTTTCTTAAGTATCTCATGTCGGCTCAGTATAAGATGTGTGTTTTGTGAAATGTAAATTGCTGTTGTGACTCTGCAGTTTCTCTTAGGGGATCAATACACTATCTATCTATCTATCTATCTATCTATCTATCTATCTATCTATCTATCTATCTATCTATCTATCTCCATCCATCCATCCATCAACCAGGGTCTCACATTTTATTTATGTGTTTTTCACCAGCAGAAGAAGCAGGGACCTCCAAGTCAGAACTCGTCCGGCCTACAGCCATCTGCCCGGTCATCATGCAGCCGGAGATTGATGTAGAGGTAAGGGGTAAATTAAGAACAATGACGAATAAAGGTAATAGATTTTTAATAGCCAATAAATTGTGAGCCAACTGGAGTGTTAATTGTGGTTAATTTCTTTATAACTTTGTCCTACAAAAGTACAAATAGTCCCTCATGATTGGAATGTACTACCATGTTGGCCCTCTTGCCGACAGAGGACACACATTTAGTAAATTACTTGTTGGATTAGGTCTCGCCCTGCATGCATTTGTCGACACATTTAACAGGTAAGCAGGCTAAGTGCTTTATCCCTTTATACAAGTCATGTGTCTAATAAACCATAACAGACATTCCTTGTTCAACTTTTAATGCTTATCATCATTGGCTTGGTTGTTTATATTGTTCACAGCTCATTGAAGCTTCAGCAACAACTTAGGTAACGTTTCGCTTCTCACCGCTGTAGCACGACTCCTGTATGTTATTTTCTGTCTCGGCTTCTCAACGTATTCATATCATGATGCATGCTGGTCCACTTTGTGCAACATTTGACCTGTTTATTCTAATTTCATGTTGTTGTTTTTTTTACATTTATTTTTGGTAAATCAGAACACTAATATTTGTCCACATGTGTATTCACGTCTGATGTCCTGTTTATTTACATTATTTGAGATGAGAGGATATAAGTCCACTACTGTTGTGCTGTTGTCAGTGTAATTACAAGTTTTGAAATGTCACTGAATCTCATTTTAGATCGCACAGTCTTTGAAAAAGTGCAGTTTAACCACGGTGACCCTGCTGCTGTCTTGAAGGAAAACTTCAACATTTTGAGAAATAACCATGTTTAGTTAAATATGAAACCCAAGCTTAGCATAAAACTATAAAGCAAAGCAAAACAGAGAGCCGAATCTGCCAACCAGTTCCTTATTTGTCATCATTTATTTAATCCGCATAAAAATCTAAATGTAACAGTGACAAGAAAGCAGTAAGCATGTTTCTCAAGATGTTTGCCTACATAATGTAGAGGTTCCATGTGGGAATACATTAGTTTCACTGTGATAAATAGTGTTAATATAATACAGTCTTTTAATATCTTCTTTACAATGAAATGGTCGAAGTGAGAGCTGTCGAGCTGCCTAAAACTGAAAATTACATTGTAGGAAGTTTGTATTTCAGCAGAAGGAAAACCATTATACTACATAACGCTGACATAACTACCACAGACAGATCGCGTCCATAACATCATCTCACTCATACATGGATGCATCTGTTAGGCATGTACTCATCCAGCTCATCCTCATGTCTGTTGCATCTCAGTATTCACATGCATGCTTTTTCCTTTAGGTAGAGCATTATAATTAAAGGTGAAATGTTTTCGTTATTCCAAATATAATCTAGTATACTCTGATAATCTAATTCAGAGGTTACACATTCAGACTTCATTATTACTGACAAATTAATTCTCCAACTTTTGGATTTTGCTGGGATCTATCGTTTCCATGGTTCACTTGCCAAGCTTTCAGTTGTGCACAAAGGTTTGGTTTCCCTGAAGCGTTTTAAATATATTGTGGTGCTATGAAGTTGTTTCTTAATTGGTTTGGCTGTAAAAGCTCTTTTTAGTCAAACTAAAAACAGGCTTTTCAGAAAGTATCTGGTATGAATTTATAAGGCATACAATTCTGGTGACAAAAATTTGCAGCATAAAAACATCCAAGAATTTCCCACCTGGTTTATTTGGTACCATGAAGGTAACATAGAATGTGATGTTAAAGTCCAAACATGTCATGTATATCTACTGCCTAACACCTACATGCTCTATCTTAGCCGTTCTGTTATTCGTGTTCTATGTGTCTTGCTCTTGCATTTGTTCTTCTGGATGCTGTTTTTTCTTTATCTGTCTTTTGGTTTTCTATTGTAATGATTTCATCTTGACATGACCTTGAATGTTTGTCACAGCAGCCTCAGAGCAGACAGACTTCTTTATACATTATTGGCTATTTTCTTTTTGAATAAAGTCAAGTGAAAATGAGTTTTTTGGATAAAATTAGGTGCAGTTCCTGCTGTTCAAAAGGAAAACAGCTACTCCCCAGTTGCAAATATTTATACTGGGTAAAGTTAAGGATAAAATAAATAGGAAAATTTGCATGAATCTTTTATTCACTTGTGCCGTATGGACTCCCTCTAAAGGTAGGAATCTTTGAACTCTATCATTTTTTTTACTCATGTTGGGAAGTCAAGGCATAAGAGCAAACATTTTTGCCATGAATGTTGAAAAAGTTTCCAGTCAATCTCATCATGCTGCTCATGTTTTGATTGCATTGCCTCATAGTTACAATGTCAGCATGGGGTCCATTTCACAGAAAAGCATTAGTATGCAGTAAAATGCTTTTCTTCCCTCAGTGTGCAATGCTAATGTAGAATACAAATCTTTCCCCTTTGTCTTTACACTCTCCTAGCTGTCACTGTTGTCTCACTGTTTCACTCCGACAGATTGCAGTTCACCCATCTGGTCCCTCTGTCCCACCCAACCAAGAGCTTCCATCTGCTGATGGCACACTGTCCCCTCACACTGTATTCCCAGGTGAACAATTCCCTTGTACGTCTTCCGAAACCACACTTCAAACTAATTCATCTTTTGTACTCTGTGCCAGTGAATCAGTTCAGCCAAATAAGTCACAGCCTTTACCAAGACTCCACTGTGAATTAGGCAACCAAACGTCAGAGCAGCCCATAGACTGTAGTCCCTCTGCACTGCTGCCGTCCCGACAACAAGAGTCCACACCGAGATCAGACAACTCCCAGGCCGACAGAGAGGAAATCCCTCCTTCAGAGGCCTCTTGCATGTGTGTTCATGCCACAGAAACGAATCTGTGGTCGACAACAGGAGAGGATGGATCGACCAAAAAGCCAGACAGTCGTCCTTGCCTTGAATTGCCTGCTGAGTGTGTCTCTTCTCCCAGTGTGACTCAGGGCTTTGAGCGTGACGTTGCAGTGGGACCGAGTGAACTTGTTGAAGGTTTATCAGAAGGTTCCAGCAGGTCTGCAGCTCATCACAAAGGCAGTATGTCTGCATTTTTGTCTCCCGTGGCAGAGACTCCTGCATATCTGGGAGCAGAGGGTGAAGCTCCACCATCACCTGAACTCACCTCAGTGAATACAAGCGTCGCTGAGGTGAACCAGAACGAAGCTCTTCAGTCTGTCTCAGCTGGGGAAGAGAAGGAAGATGCTCCCTGCATTTCCCCAGACGCATTATTAGCGAACGCACCAAGCACGTTGTCAGAAGTTTCTCCTCCCCAGTCTGCACATGACGTAAACAGAAGTCTGATGCCATCCATCATCTTTCTGAGTGGAGTTGTCTCCCTCTCGATAGTGTTGCAGGAACCCAGCGCCCTCTTCTTCATTGGACTGCTCTTGGTTTTGCGCCGTTTGTGAGGTTTGTTCTGATCTGTTCCCAAGTGAAGTGCCTTTTCATGATTCCAAAAAAAGCCGCCGAGTTAAACAACACACGAGTCTCCTGTTGAAGTTGTGGTTATTTTTATGCAAAGTCTAATGCAAGTAGAACATAAGTGTTACGTAATAGAATAGTAATCACTGCCTTTCTCTACATCAACAGTGAAATCACTCTAATATCAAAGCACAGTCTACTATCAGAGATGTTTTGTAAGTGGTCTATGATTACCTTTTTCTTGTCATGTGGAGATAGTGTATGTGGTGTTATATTTGGATTTATTCAATCAGTACTACAATGCACTTTTTTGCTTGCTGTTGTCGATGTAGCTAAGGCTGTTGTCGCAGCACACTGCCATGAGTTTCACCTTTGTGTATTCCATGCGTTGTCTTTAACGGAGGACAAAAACATTACCATAAATAACTAAAGAGACTTGTTATACAAATGGAATTTTGTTTACAAAATACAAAACATAGTTACGTGAAGATGTTTGCCTTAATATTTAGTAAATACAGAATTAAAATGGATGCTGCTTGGAGGAAAAAACAAGTGGGGAACTGTCCATTGGGGCATGCAAAAGTGATATTAAATATCAGAGAACACCAGCCACCTCGCTACTGCACCCTTCCTGTGATAGGTCTTCCTGTTGCTTCTTACTGGTAAAACCCATTTTGTTGTTGTTGCACAACACAAAACTTTATGACACTATTTTGACAACCGCAGAGACAGACTGAAGCACTGAATGACATGTTGGAAGTGGTGACAGTTTTTGCAGTGTATTGCCATTAAACATGGTCTCATACCCTGTATTAACTTGTGTCCTCGTTTTATTTTCATCCAGTTGTGTACCCAAAAGTTGTGTGCACCGTTTTGCCACTGCAGTGTGAAGCAGAACATTTTGGAAGCACTGACACACCTTTAAAATAACGTCAGAGCCTTCATCAGTGGAGCATGTTCAGCTTTGCTTGAAGTGAAAAGACACAGACAGCAACATGAGCTGCAGATAGAAGCCAAAGGTCACGCATTGCACTGAAGTCATGGTGTCTCCGCGTACACACTGGTTATTGTAAGCTGAGATCAGTGTTTGAAAGCTGAAAATTCTCAGGAAATCTCCTCGAATGCTATTTCTAATTATAGTTATGACAGGCTGATATTTTAAAGATGTCAGCTTCTTTTTTTGACCATGAAAATCTGCAAGTTATACAAACTACTTCAGTGTTTTCCTGCTTTGTCAACCCGCTGTATGCCAAACTAACTTTGCTATCTTACGTAAGACACATATTTGTTTTTGTCAGTCACTCGATGTTAAGCAATCTGTGCATTATATGTGGATTATGTATTTGACCTTAAAAGAAAATTAAATTATTAATCAAAGCACACTTGCATTTCATAGACTTCTGCAGGGAAAATGGTAGGGGTGATTCATTTGTGTGATGGTCACATAGCTTCAGTGTGGAATGTATTAAAAAATTTAAGCAGACTTAAAACTGATGCAAAGAGGATAATCAGTCTGAATTTTATAACAGACACCCACTTTGAAATAATCAGCGCCTCTTTAAGCAGCAGTCTACACCACTGAAAACCATGTAGAACAGTGATTACGCAAACGGTTTGATGAGTGTTGTGACATAATTACCAAACAGAGGTTAACGGGTGTATACTCTTTCTTCCTTGCCCATTGTGGCATCACTCTTAGGGGCAGTTGGCTTATTTAATCACTTATTTCATCACAGGTAGCAGCTGAAACAGCAGGAGTACCAGCTTTAACTTAAATAATATCTTTGACAGTAAAAATCCTGTCCCTGTTGTCTGTATTACTCCTCATTGTACTCAAAAAGAATTAGCACCAGTGATAAAAAAGGATGTTTGCTGTCTACCACAGCTGTCAGTTCACCCTTATTTGACTGTTTAGTACATTTGTTTTAGTCAGATCTATAAATATCTACACATTTTATGATAACATTGATTAAAAAACAATAAAAATGCATATTAGTCTACACATATATTTCATATATTTACATGTATTTCCTAATATGTAAGCCTGTAAATGTAATGTGGTTGATTGCCATATTGATTTTATTAGTATTTATTGTATGCATAGTTGAGGGCGTGGCATCTTTGAGTGGGTGCTGTCATACGACTATCCACGATCTGCTTCGGCTCCACTCATGCTCCACCTCTTTGCTCATTTTTAGATTAGTCAGGAATTAGGAGGAGTCAGGCATTGCCAACATGACTATTCCTCCAGTTGCAAAAAAGTTGGATTGTGTAGAAGTCTATGAGAAAATCATTCTACTTCACACTTGATTTATTACCTCAGTAAACATTTTCCTAATGGGTTTATGGTCTCAATTGATAATTTCAGGTTTTTACCAATACAGCAAGGTGTTCATTTAGTAAGTTATGGTCCCATTTAGAGGAAAATAGACGGTAAAGAAGGGTATGTTTAAGTTGGGCTACCCTGTGATTGAGGGATTATAACATGTAGTGTGCGTAGTGTCCTGGAGTTTTTAGTCAAATCCACCCCTCGCTCATTACATCCAGTATAAAAAACCAAGATGATCAGGGCCAAATGGCAAATTCGAGGCTTCAAAATTGACAAACTAGTGGTTCCATCTTTTATATATACTGTAGTCTATCCCAGTGGTTCTCAACTGGTGGGTCGGGACCCAAAAGTCGAAAAGCCATTTTTAGAGGGTCGCAGAAGCATGTCCCCCCCACCCC
>OMNN01031177.1:0-12672 GCA_900302755.1 Chromis chromis | reverse complement strand
TCCCTCCCTCCCTTCCCTCTCTCTCTCTCTCTCTCTCTCTCGCTCCGAATAAAACCGACGGTTTCCGACGAATGCGCGAGCTGCCTCCTTGCAAGCAGCCATAATTGGGATTATTCAGGAATAATTCGCCTAATCCAGCCGTGCTGTTTTGTTTTTTTTTGCTTTTTAAATCGTGATTTCGACAGCGTCTACGATGTGAAATCCTCTGTGGCATCGCTGGATTTGACCATTTAAAAAAAAAAACAAACAACAACAACAGAAAAATGCATTTGTTCTGTCATGGAGGCTTTTTATTGTGGACCATTTAAGATGTAGTCCACCTTCGCTGGACAGCAAAACAAAGACTGCATATTAACAGTTCAGGGTAAATACATCGCCTTTTTTTTGTGACTGAAAGATGGAAAAAAGAGACGTATCGAGGCTGTTGTCTGTGTGGACTAATTGTCCTGCTGCCCCTAGCCAATATACATGCCAAGACGATTCATTTAGGGGATGCGCGATCTTTTTTTCCTCTCTAACGTTTGTGGGTGGGTTATTATAAGCATTGAAAATCTGACATCATTTGGATATATGAATAGATATGTTTTTGGTTTTTTTTATCGCGTGTGTTTCTCGCCTGCTGGAAGCCCATCTTCGACGTGATGCAACATAAAATCTGTTTTCTCGGATGATATTCAGACCAAACGAACATCTCTGTGAAACTGTAAGGAGAGAGAGAGAGGGGTGAGGAGAGAGGGGAGAGAGAAAAAAAAAGAGGGTGGCGGTGGATGTTTCTCATACATATCTCTTAAATGTGGCAGAGTTCTCGTCCTGGATTGTTTGATCAGCTGTTGATTATTAAGATAGCCTCTTTATGTTTATTATGTTCGATTTTCCTCGCGATGGATTTATGCATAACAGGTGTTGTTTGAAGGCTGAGAAGCACAGCGAAGAGCAATGAGGCTTTATTATGTGTTTTTCTCTCGATCTGACAAACAGTGAAACAAAGCGACTGGGATCCTTTTTTTTGTTTTTACCGTGAAGGGGGAAGAGCAGATCCCAGAGAGAAAAAAAATGAGGGGATGAAAGGTAGGTTATCATCATCTCTCCCTATCTCCATCTCTGTCTCTCTGTCTCACACACACACATATATAGATACACAAAAACACAGCAGAGGTGATTTTGACACCTGTTCATCTGTTTTTTTAACCCCCCACTCCACCCTGTGTTTCAGGCCTAGCTGACATGGCAGCCATTTAATCAGGTGAAATGATATTTGTCAAGGTGGCAGAGGGCTGTTATGTTTGGTAGAGAGAGGGAGAAAAAAACACACACACAGAAGCTTACAGTCACAGCAAATCATATTGTGTTTCATGGCCTACATAGACAAGGCCCACCCAGACGAGCACGACTGTGTGTTGTTGTCATCTCCTTGCCCATAAACGAGCCTCGGATTTGGTTTATATGCTCGGATTTTCGAACCGAGGCTGATTCGAGCCTCCTTTTTTCACCACCGAGGCCTGACTGTTGTGATCACTGGCAGTATTTTCTCCTCCTGTTGAGCAAAATACCACATTTCACACATCAGGCCTACAGTGAAAAACCAAATGGCTGCCTGCCTCTGCCATTATATTGTCATATTTGCTGTGTGCTATGAATGGTAGCTCCAGATTACACCCTTTGCTCTTTAGCTGCACACACACACGCACACACACACGTATATATGTACAGAGCAGCAGAGACAAAGCATAAAATGTCCTTTGCTCATTTACAACATCTCTTGTTTGTTGGACATGCCCAGTGTTGGTTGTACTGTGTCTGCTCCATCCCCCTGTACACCCCCATGCATTCACTCAAACACCCACACTTGCACAAAGTATGTGAGCTGTTGTATCTTAGCAACGGGCAAGGTAATTACTGAGAGAGCCAAGGAGCTGGCATGCTGTAGAGCTGCTGATCTGATCCCAGCCTTAGAGGAACAGGAAGGCAGGGAGATTTCCACCGTGTTGCCCAACACACTACCTCTACATCCGTGATGGTAACGTCTCAAGTGTTGTCTCCATTTCGTGGATCGATTTCACATCTAACAGGCAGGTCAGACATTTTGATTATCATCCTTCAAAATGTGTGTCTCTGTTCGCAGGTGGTGAGGTTGTGGACAAAGAGGAAAGATGATTCTGTCATGTAGAAAAGACCCTTACGGCCTCTCCTTGTAAAGACGAGGGAGCCGTGGGAGACGACGGCCTGTAGGAGGATCGGTACTGTTTTTAAAGGGCCCAAACCAGGCAGGCTCTCGTGGAAGGTGATAGAATGGCTAACCAGAGCTTTGCCATCGATGGCCCCGGCAGTTTGCTGGCTGTTCTGGCCTCACAGAGCGGACTGGCACGAGGCGGTAGCAGCAGCAGCAGTGATAGCAGCAGCAACAGTGGAGGAATCTCTGCCACAGATGTGTCCGCCTACTTTAAGCTGGTCTTCTTGGGGTTGATCATCTGTGTCAGCCTGGTAGGCAACCTCTTGGTGTCCCTGCTGGTCCTGCGAGACAGGACACTTCACAAGGCTCCCTATTTCTTTCTCCTGGACCTGTGCCTGGCCGATGCAGTTCGCTCTGCTGCCTGCTTCCCCTTTGTGCTGGTTTCCGTCCACAACAGCTCGGCCTGGACTTACAGTGCCTTGAGTTGTAAAGTTGTGGCTTTTATGGCTGTGCTGTTTTGTTTTCATGCTGCCTTCATGCTCTTTTGCGTGGCCGTCACCCGCTACCTTGCCATCGCCCACCACCGATTCTACGCCAAACGCATGACCATCTGGACCTGCGCCGCCATCATTTGCATGGTGTGGACTCTGGCAGTCGCCATGGCGTTCCCACCCGTCTTCGATGTGGGGACGTATAAGTTCATCCGTGATGAGGATCAGTGCATTTTTGAACACCGCTACCTGAAGACCAACGACACCCTGGGTTTCATGCTCATGCTGGCTGTGGTGGTTCTGGCCACGCACGGTTTCTACGCCAAGCTGCTGCTGTTTGAGTACAGGCACCGCAAGATGAAACCCGTCCAGCTGGTGCCAGCTATCAGCCAGAACTGGACCTTCCACGGTCCTGGGGCCACTGGTCAAGCCGCAGCCAACTGGATCGCAGGGTTCGGTCGTGGTCCCATGCCACCCACTCTGCTGGGCATCAGGCAAAATTTACACAATCAGCACCGGCGGCTGCTGGGGATGGAAGAGGTGCGGTCAGAGAGGAGGCTGGGCAGGATGTTCTACACCATCACCCTGCTCTTCCTGGTCCTCTGGGCGCCCTACATCGTGGCGTGCTTCTGGAGGGTCTTCGTCAAGTCCTGCACCATCCCACACAGGTACCTTTCCATCACGGTGTGGATGAGCTTCGCCCAGGCCGGAGTCAACCCCATCTTCTGTCTCCTGCTCAACGAGGACCTGAGGAAAGTGCTGAGAGCTCACCTGCCCACCTACTGGAGGACTAAACAACACCTGCCCCAGGACGAGGCCTACTGCATCATGTGAGAAGAAGTGAGCTGAATGAGGGGAATGTTTCAGGTTTTAAAGGGAGAAAAGAAGTATTGTAATGCACCTTGGTTAAGTGTCAGTGTCTGTTTTGTTGTTTTGCACAACAAAATCAATTTTTTGCTAACAATTGCAGGCACAGTGCCGTTGTATGAAGAATGTGGATATTTGAATAAATGTGTCAGTTGCAAAGGTTTGAACAGGGCGACAGAGAAGCCTTGAAAACACTTTAATGGTTTGTATTTCTGATGATGTACTGTATGATTGATAAATAGGAAAAAGATCACAACAATCGCCACTCCAACTAAGTGTGACAGATGCCATTTTAAAATAACGTTGCCTTATTTCAGAGGGACACGCCCCAGAGCTTTCAGCTGAGAATTAGTTTCTGTGTCACATGAGGCACAAAACAGACA
Organism: Chromis chromis; assembly: GCA_900302755.1. Taxonomy (NCBI): domain Eukaryota; kingdom Metazoa; phylum Chordata; class Actinopteri; family Pomacentridae; genus Chromis; species Chromis chromis. Next base: position 8,761 of record OMNN01031177.1, on the reverse strand, counting down.
CAGAGAGGGTTGAAATCCTTGAAGAAATGTGCCGTGGACTGTGAATAGAAAGTGTTGATCAGAGCGTTACTAACTCTGAAACACATCAAGGAACTCAAAGGGTCTGAATGGATTGATAGACCACCCTGGACGCCTTTTCATGTAATTCAAAGGAGACTGCAGAATATCAAGTGGACCCAATAACCTTGGATACATTTAAATAGCTGTTGTGAACCCAGAAGCCCCTAACATGCTTGATTTTTTGGACTTGATTTAGGGCGTGTCAGGTTTCTTTGTATCATAAAAAAAATTGCCTGTTTTTCCTTTATTTGTAAACAATACATGTTAAGCAGATGACACTATTTTGAAATATGACTTGATTTCATATTGTATAGACTGTACAGGAATGTATATTCCTGCTTGTGTGTTTTTATATAGCATTTGTGTGTATGTGTGTGTGAGAGAGAGAAGAGGGGAGGGAGGCAGAGAGAGAAAGACAGAAATAATGATGATAAAATAGGTTCCAGTAACACTGAGTCAATATGAAAGCAGCCTCATCTTGTGGTCTCAAAATCCATGCAAAATTGAGCAATCATCATATGGGAATTTATCCTTTAAATGGATTTCTGCAACTGAAAATGTAGTCTGATTTTTGTAATGCTAATGTGCAAGAAAATGTGAAATACAGATGGATAATGAAAAGGGGGGGAAAGAATAATTAGAAAACAACACTTGTATTTTGCAAACAGACCACAGGACTTAATGACTTGAATAATGATGTATATTACGTCATGTTAAAAAATCATTAGCAAATGTACATTTATTTGCAAATGATGATCTTGGGAATGTTTTGAAGTACTGTTATGCTCTCATCAAAAAAAAAAAAAAAAAACATGTGGAAATGAAGTGGCACTTAATGCGAAGGAAACTTGAATGTTACCAGGCCCTCTTATATTTCCCCTCAACATAAATGTCACCGTTAAGAGTGTCTGGATCACAGTATGTTAACATCCTCATGGCTGGATACAACCCCAGTGTGTGGTGAATGGGAACTGGCTTAGACTACACTGAGCTGTCTCTCCAAATTAAGATTCATGTAATGCAAATGTCTGACCTACAGTATGTTAGGCATAGGTATCTTTGTGCAGTCAATTTTCTAAATGTGGACACTTGCACAGCATACTGTACTAGCATGCATTCCACTGCATTCCATAGATTCAAGACTGGGGATTACAACTTGTACAGATGTTGATATGGAAAGTGAAAAGTGAACAGAGGTCCATAATTTTTACGTCTGGCACTCCTTCGCGAGATGATATTCTGTAACTGTACAGTTTAACTGAGGTGGTTCTTTTGCCCACTCATCAATAAAGACTCTACTTTTGATGCACTCTGAGTTATGACCTGCCTGGATAGTGACACGGTTTGGATCTCTGTGGAGAGAAAATTCCACTTGACAGCACAAATTACATCCTGTATGCATTGCAGTTCCTGAACATATACAAAAAAAAAGCTGAATTTACGCCACATCCGTCTATCTTTCTACACTTCAGTGCCCGAAATGAAAAAGTCAACTTGACTCTTTCCTCTCTACTGAACACTGACCAGCAATCACTGTAGACTTGGAAGGATTTGTGATTTCTTTCTCTGGTGGCAACATTTTAAATCGGGGGAGACAGGTGTCTAAATACGCACGAAAATACTGAGGAGATTTCGATGAACTAGAATTGTTATACAAGACACAAACTGAACAACTATGTGGGAACAACAAAAAAAATGTGTCTGGATCCAACAAGTATGTTTCTTAAACTTTAGCTTCGCAGCAGCCGGTGTGGCTACAAACTAAAATTACAGGATGATGATAAACATAGTGTTGCACTAACACAATTAGAGAGGAGTCACAAAGTCAAAACACTGACTAAGCAATGTCTGGTATACAGCAGTGTCCATCCAAAGCTTTCAAATACTGCATTAGCTACAAGTCACCATAACTACGGGTTTACTGCAGCAATTATGTCTATTAATTCTTATCAACTTTTCGTTTGCAAGAGGAAGATTGTGTGATTTCTTCTTTCAAATGTTACATAGTCTTGCTTAAAATGAAAGAAAAACAATAATATTGCAAGTTAGTTGAAATGTGGAGATCTTTTACCAAAAGTCCCAACACCGTAGTGTAGAAATACTCTGTTACAAGTAAAAGACATGCATTTAAATTTTACTTAAGTACCAAAGTATTAGCATCAGAATACATTTAAAGCACCAAAAGTACTCATTGTGCAGAATGGCATATTACAGAATGTGTTTTTCACCTTAGTACTGCAGCTTATTTGGTGAGTAGCTTGTGAATTTCCCCAGTAAGGTTTTACTACATAATCTAATAATCTAACCTTTATTGATCCCCTTGGGGAAACTCCTCCTCTGCATTTGACCCATCCTATTCAAAGTTAACCTTAACTATACATACTAGGAGCAGTGGGCTGCCGTGGTGCAGCGCCCGGGGAGCAGTCAGGGGTTAAGGGCCTTGCTCAAGGGCCCACAGTGGTGGTGACTGGGACAAGCGGTCTCCCTCACTTTCACACCTCAATCTCTTGCCTGTCCAGGGGCTCGAACCGGCGACCCACCGGTTACAAGTTCGCTTCACAAACCACTAGGCCACCAATTACAAATTATCCCTACACTGAAACTGGATCAGTCCAGGTCAGGATCTAACGACAAGTCACGCTATGCATTTTACTTTACTTCACACAGGTGAGCTATCACATCAAGAGACACAGGTGCAGTTAAATCATTTGTTACATAGCAGCTGCTCTCAGGTTGAATCCTGACCTAACTTTACAACTTACTTACAACTCTACAACTTTACTGTTGGCAAAGTAGTAGTTAGATTATCATCAAACAGAGTTTTCAGTGTTTAGGAAATCATAAATAAAAGAGGCTATTAGTTATTTGGACAGTTAGTTTAGATTCACTCTTTTGTTTATTAGCTGGATAGCTCAGTGACTAACACCCCAGACCTTGGCATGGGAAATCGGTGGTTCAAATCCCGGTCAGGGTGCAGGTTTCCAGTGAGGACCCTTAGTCAAGGTCCTTAATGCTGCCCCGCCTACCTACCTATGTACGTCGCTTTGGATAAAAGCGTCTGCTAAATGAAATTGTAGAATTATTAGTGCAATATTATGTGTTATGCCTCACTTGATGTACCAATCAGTCTCACATGTATGGTAAATATTGCACACATACTGCGGCTCTGGGATGTGTATCTGAATAAAGCAATGAGGAACATTAGCGTCAAAGTGACCTGTGTTTGAATGACACAATGATGTCACTTTAATGGATTAATGGGGCCAGCACTGTTGCATATCTTATCTCTGAGAAGGATTTATGGCCCTGATCGAGTACATTCTACATAATGAGCACTTCTACTTTGATATGTTAAGTACACCTACCTCGTAATACTTATACACTCTTTAAGTACAATTTTGAATCCAGGACTATACTTAAATAAGGTGCATTGCAACTTTTAACCACTGGTAACAAGTTTAGTGAAAAATACTAATACAACTGCACCTATATCTATATTTTATTTTATATTTTAATTAAGATTGTGCAACACAATAACCCCATAGGAGCAAAAACATTGAGATAAAGCTCAAAAGGCAATAGAGTCCAATAAACCTGTACATTTTACTAGCTTGCAAGCTAAGCTAACAAGCTAAAGGTAAATTAACTAATAAATTCAGCCTTTCTGTAACGACGCCAAAGTAAAGTGAAATGCAGAAATGCTTCCAAAAGACATGGAAGCTGTTATAAAACCTACAACTGTCCACAAACACGTAATGTTACCTTAATATAACATACGAGGCGTGTATGATGCGATCCAACTTTTCAGCTGTCCTGGCTCAAATGATTAAGTACTGCGCATGCGTTGTGTTTCCTGGTTGCTTGGCGACAAAAAACGGCTTGAACGATTGGCTGGCACGCTTATAACCCGCCTATTCCTTTTTGTGATTGGCTAACATGCCCGCGTCACCGAGTTTTCATGGTTTCTATTGGCTATCTCTGACAGAAAAAATACAGCCGTTGCTGCCTGCTTTGTTGACATCCTATCATCAAACACGACCGTGAAGTTTTTCTGACAGAATAATTAATTTAAATGGTAAGCCTTTACTTTAATGTCTCGTTTGAAATGTGTGCTTTATCAGCTTTAATGAGGTTGTGGGTTTACTCGTTTAAAACTGTTTATTTTAGCCCGAAAACCTGTTTCTGTTTGGTCTCGTGTTGCAGCAAGCTAACTAGCATGATACTAACTATTGTGTAACCTGCTAACTGGGCTCAGTAGCTTCTGTAAAGTAGCATCCCTGAACTAATATTTTAAATTTTCAGGCTTCAAGTTACCGGAAACCAGCTCCCTCGGCTAGCCAGAGGAAAAAGCCAGCTCCCAAAGTCGACCTGACTGAGGAGCAAAAGCAAGAAATTAAGGAGGCTTTCGACCTTTTTGACACAGACGGAACTGGAACCATAGACGTGAAAGAGCTGAAGGTTAGTTTCTGACTTAAATGCCTTGGATTAAATATTATTCAGTGTTTGCAAATACTGTGATAACTGTGCCACAGCAGCCTCAGCTTTCTTGCCTCTTCTCTGCTTCAGGTTGCCATGAGAGCTCTTGGGTTTGAACCAAAGAAAGAAGAAATCAAGAAGATGATTGCAGACATTGATAAAGAGGGCTCTGGAACAATTGACTTTAGAGACTTTCTCAGTATAATGACACTGAAAATGGTGAGTGGTGAGTGGTATATGGTGAGAAAAACAACCAGGAAACTTTCCAGAAGCTGAAAATAGTACTTTCTTACCTCATACAAACAAGTTATTGAGGTGCTGCGAAAATCATATTAGTCAGATAAACTATTTTGCTCTAAGAACGTAGTGATTTCATCGTGGTCAACTGTATTTTTGTTTACATGCACCCCTAGATAATGCAGTGGATTTACTATAAAGTTAATAAAGTACATAATTTAACTTAACAGGCATTTATTTTGGTCTTCAGAGTTAGTTATTCCCAGCTAAATAGCATACGTAACACAGAAAAAGTTAAAAGATGTTCAAAAGACTGAATGCATAACTTATTGTGGCTACCAATTTTACATTACTCAACACTTCTGGTGCAGGGGAGTAGAAAAATACTATAAAAATTCCCCATACTTACAATATTAATTTGACATGCCATCGTGATCATACATTTTCACATCTGTGTATTAAAAAAAATTTACTTAACGTTTCAATTCCTCAGTTCACCCGTGCCTTAAATTAAATTCTTAATGATATAGGACAGCAGATTTAATATCAATCTGCTCTCAGTTGACAGTTAAGGCAACATTTAAGCAAATAGTCTGTCTCTCTAATGCACTAATCGTTACGTGTGTCTTGGTTCATGTTAACAGGGTGAAAAGGACTCCAAGGAAGAGATCATGAAGGCTTTTCGGCTGTTTGATGACGACTGCACAGGGAAGATCTCATTCAAAAATCTCAAGAGAGTTGCCAAAGAGCTGGGTGAAAACCTCACTGATGACGAGCTGCAGGTATTGTGTCTCTTAATTACCCCATGCTCTGTGTAGAGTTCATTTCTGAGGATCCACTAGCATGCCTTTATCTTAGTGGGGCAGTGGTGGCCTAGTGGTTTGTGAAGCCAACCGATAGGTCGCCGGTTCGAGTCCCCAGACTGGCAAAAGGTTGAGGTGGGAAAGTGAGAGCGAACTTTGAATAGGATGGGTCAAATGCAGAGAAGGAATTTCCCCAAGGGGATCAATGAAGGTTAGATTATTAGATTTATTTATTTTTTATTTCTTCCTTCTTTTGATTCCTTGGTGCATTCAAGTCTTGATACTCATATCTCTTAGTAGGTGTGTATCCCCACTAACAGACTTGAGATAGACGACCACAAATGCATTCTCGAAGCATTCAGTCTTATTTCTTCAGATTTATTTCAGTGGGGAATGAGGTTTACTTCCTCAAACTGCATTTAATGTTTTATGATTGATACTCAGAGACAATGCTTTTATTGTTGTGTTCGTAGGCAGGTTTTAGGTAATTGAAACTCAGATCTACATACTGGGTACACCTGGCAGTGTGGTCTGTTTTTAGGATATGAAAAATGTTTTATATGACTGGCTGTGGTGGTTTACAGAATTAATTTTAAGCAGGAAAATCCAAAAGCAGTTAAGCACAAGGCCAGAGTTATACCAGTGATCTAGTCCCACCCTGCAGCACTATGATAAAAATCATTTTATATGTAGCCTGCAAGACATCACAGGCAGATAGAAATGTTTTCACTTACAATTTGACACATTTAATCATTCTTAAAAATCACACGACGATAGATCCAAATAACAGATTTGATTTTGCACCACTGCTGTTGGTGAACAGTTGATTCAGTGCCAGATTTACTACTAACAAGTCTGATACACCAATTTCTCTTCTCTGATTGTCCCAGTTCCTCTAATGTTGTTACGTTCTTACGTTTGACATATAAGCAGCAGTTACGTTTGTCGGTTCAGGAGTTTCTGAGTAACTTCTGCAGTGAGAGGCCGCTTATGAGACATGGTGTCAGAGTCTTTCCAGTCGGTCGCTTCATTCGTCACCGTTTCTGTTTGATCACGTCGTGTTTCTTATCCTTTTAGGAAATGATTGACGAAGCAGACCGCGACGGAGACGGTGAGGTCAACGAGCAGGAGTTCTTGCGGATAATGAAGAAGACCAACCTATATTGAAGCCGCGGTGTGCGGCGCAGTTTGAGCTGGGACCTTTTCAGATTGGTGTTTGTTCAGTTTACACAGTAGCTTTGCTTTTTATGGGACTTAGGCTGTTTAGTTCTCTTTGTAAATAAATATTTTAACATGCTGAATCTTTGCACAGATTTTTCTACAATGCAAGACAAATAAATATATTTCATCATAGCTTATTTGTCTGTTGTTACTTTTACATAAACCTTAAAAATGCTATTTAAATTACATGGAAACAGTCTGTTTCATATTGCAAGAGCTTAATTTTTCCATTGGTCTTATGTGTGGATAAGTAATGCTTCACAGAAAGTCAGTGTTTTACTTTTTTTTTTCTTTTTATTCGAACCCTGAGCTATTTATGTGCAGAAACAGAGACTTATGGTTTTGAGAATCTCAGTGAAGGTAATTTCAGTACATTGCGAACGCTGCAGTGCATCCTGCAAAGCGCAACATGCCAATAACAGTCCACCAGACAGTGAAAGTCATATGACTAAGCTGATGTTGACTAACATGCAGTATGTTACTGTAGACAGAAATGATAAGCGTGAAGTTGAGATGAGTAACTCAGTAAGAGTCACTCTCACTTCATGCTTTGAGTTACTGAACCATCTGTAGACAACAGCACAGACACATTTATTTATATGCTCTGATCATCTTATAGGAAAGCTGCTCCTGCTGATTAATTGTAAGACAGCGGAAGTCTGGTTTTGGCCAAAACACAGAACCTTGTTAAAAAAAACAGGATATTGTAGTGACGTGTTTTTCCGAACCGTCAGACCGCTGTTTATTATTTTGAGGATGCTTGCCACTGATTGTGAAAGTTGTGATAACCTGTTCGAGACGGCGAGAGAACATCAGGTGGAAAATGTGAAAAGTTTTCTCCCAAGATGAGATGAATATTTTTTGAAAAATATTCCCCACGAGAAATAACTTTGACCTACTTCGTCCTCCAGGTTTTGATCATTTCCGAATGATATATGTCATTCTTTTAACTTTGAAAACTCTGAAATTAAATATAGAATATGGACATTTGATGGATTCCTTTAATTTTGTTCAGCTGTTGAGCTGAAACTTGGAAATGATGCAGATGAGCCAAATCAAAAGGCCAGCATTTGAAAGGTTCGCTTCACGTAACCCCCTGTGACTCAAATCCGTCCACCTTCTTGGAGTTCAAAGTAAAATAGACACCAGGTGAGAGATGAAATACAGTACTGATCTCACTCTGAGTGGACACAAGCAGTTAAATATGGCCAAAATGAATCATGTCTTGATGTTATAGATACTTAATTTGAGGAAGTATAAGGATGGAATGGAAGACTGCTGTTCTTTAACAGGTCCACGATCCTCTTTATTTAGCATACCAGCAATAAGACCAGGCCGGTTTCATAAAGACAGACTGACTACGGCTTCCATCCAACATTTAGGCCTGTTTTTTTTTTTTATCTAATCTTACTGTCTTTTAGTTTTTAGCTCTTTTTATTCGGTTGTCTTTTAGCTTTTAGCTCCAGTGTTTCCTCATGGGGGGGGAGGCCCTCCACGCTGGGAGGTGTGGCTGGTCTGCCTGCAGAGGGTCGTCCTGGGGACTCCTCAGGCTCAGAAGACTGGGGGGCTCAGCACGACGTGTGGAGTCCACCGCTGTCTATCTGGGCCTGGGGTGTCTGATGGTGCTCCCTGTACGCCACGGGCTGCGATGCCTCTCAGTGTGGATGACCTCCCCATAGGTACTTTTTCCTCACGTGGTTCCTCAGTGCCCTGCCATGTCACCTCACTAATATATTGTAGTGTGTGTGTGTGTGTGTGGGTGTTATATGCGTGTACGTTGGTGTATTTCTGGGGTCAAGGGTCTATGTGTGTGTTGGGGGGAGGAGGGGGCTGGTTCTCTCCTTTTTATATGTGTATTTCTGTATGTTTTTTTATTTTACTTTTACTTTTTTTTATTTTTTATTTTTTTTTATTTTGGAAAGCACTTTGAGCTGCATTTGATGTATGAAAGGTGCTATATAAAT
>OMNN01031176.1:22448-34060 GCA_900302755.1 Chromis chromis | reverse complement strand
TTAGTTACGCAGACTTGAGGGGAATTGGCAGCATCCAGAAACTTGGCATCACATACGTCAGCCAAACAGACACCAGTATGAGGCAAACAGGAGACTTTAAAACAGCCAAAACCCTTGAAACAATCCTGACAACACCTAGCTCATAGTCACAGAGGAGCGTATGCGGCAACCATCACGCAGAGACAAAAGGCAGCCATGTTGCCACAGATACTTTAAATCATAGACATATATACATAGACGCCACATTGACTGTGGAGGGACGTGCCTAAAGCACCGCCTTCTTGGTACAGGGCTAGCAGAGGAGGGAGTGCATGGACATCTATGGAGGTAAGAGGTACTGCACAATCTGAAAGGAGAATTATTCACTACGTTTTCCACCGATTTCCAAACGGTTTGATTTGTTAAAAACGTCACACACGTAGCTCTGACAGGATGCTGGGATGTCCTTTTGTTCTATTGATGTCTGCCTGTCTGTCCTCCATGTCTGACATTTGTAACAAACAACCCGCGTGAATATACGTTGACAACTGATTGATTTATGATCACTTTTATAGAGCAAACATGTCATTCCTCTATAGACGTAATGCACTGGAGGAGCCAGTGTGCCCTTACCAAGATGGCCGCCGCGTAGGTACATCACTCCAATCTGCAGCAGCAGTCAATGCAACGTCTACGTATATATGTCTATGCTTTAAATACCCTCAATCAGGGGTGGGGCCATGGGAGGAGTTGACCTAATGCTCTGGTGGTGAGCTATCAGGAAATACTAAATTTGCCTGAGAACAAACGTTCCCACAACACTAAGTCGGGGAGCATTAAACAATTCCAGGTAAAGCCTGGATTATCCCAGAGCAACATGTCCTCAGGACTTGGAGAAAAAAATGGGGCCACATTTAGAGTCTCAGACAGTCCAGGTCCTTTCTGGGAGATGAATCGAGCCTTGATTACAGCAGTGATATGAGGCTGGACACAGTAAGACGGCTTTGTCTGGCCAAAGGAAATCAGAGAAGTTGCTCTGAAAGCTTCACTTTTCCACACGTCATGTGAAAGTTGTCATGATAGAAAACAAACAGCTATCACTCAAATCTGCAGCGCTACATTTTAGCTTCTCATCAACCCACTGTACACTACATAGTACATTCATTTAGCAACTATCTAATTAACATAGTGGAGTGTTTAGCAGCTAGCTAGCAAGACTCCACTGACACTAGGATAAATACAGCAAATATCCTTTGTGGTTATTATAAAGGGTCACGCAAGTAGGCTCCCAAGTTCAAAGAGGTAGAATAGTCAGTTGCTGGAGACATATTAAAAAAGAATGGTCCAAACTGAACGAGCAGAGGCTGATCAGTCCTGGCTTTTAGGCCTTGGTGGATCAAGCTTCATGCCATTAAAGCAGACTGAATTAAGAAAAAAAAAGCCTGTCCCTGCAATGGTAAATTAAGTTATCAGATTAAGTAAAAATGTTTTACATTTCTAGTCAGGTAATATTTAATTTCCCTACTGCTTTTATTTATAGTTGTACAACACTATGGGATTGTTTTATCAGAATGTGTAACTGATGCACACCAATACTCCTGCACTGAATATGGAATTTTTGTAAATAATGTAACTTGAAGTGTAAATACGTGAAATGAGGTCAGTGCTTGTGTGTGAGCATGCATCTCCTGTATCATATCTTACATCTGTAACTAACCAAATTGCTAGATAATGGTTAAAAATCAATTGTGATTTATTTATTTATTTTTAATTTTTTTGCATATGGACCTCCTTTCCTGATAGAAATACAAATGTTAGGAGGCGTTGCTTCCCCAGAGCAATATGGTGACATAAGTATAGCCAAAGCTAATTAATGTCAATATTATATTTTATTTTTGGACATATGCTGGACAAATTACAATTTAGTTAATGATGGTGCAAAAGTAAAGCTTACATTGGCTAAATTGACCAAATTCATTAAGGTTTATCCTTTGAGTAGTAGTTTACACTTACATGATACAAGGGAGGGGCTGCACGGTGGCTCAGTGGTTAGCACCGTCACCTCACAGCTAGAAGATCCCCGGTTCGCGTCCCGGTTAGGACGCCTGGGATCTTTCTGTGTGGAGTTTGCATGTGCAGTGAGGGTTTTCACCAGGTTCTCCAGCTTCCTCCCACAGTCCAAAAACATGCTGAGGTTAATTGGTGATTCTAAATCGTCTGTAGGTGTGAATGAGAGTGTGCTTGGTTGTCTGTTCTTATGTGTAGCCCTATCCAGGGTGTCAGCAGACCCTACAGAGGGTTAAGCGGTGCATAGATAATGGATGGATGTTTAAAGTTTAATAGACATTTTCACAACTGCGGCTGAAGGCACATGTTGCACTTCAACACAAATTATAAACTTGCCTAATCCCTCACGGTGACAGTTCTTACAAGCTTCCTGAGGGAACAGCATCAACTATTCATGCAGGTGTTGTCACTCTGTCATCACATTAACATTCCTGTGAAAGACTTGTGTCAAGAAGCGGAGGTTCTTTACAAAGCAGAAGAGAGAGCTCCACGTGCACAGGTATGAACAAAAAAAGGAAATGTACTGGAAGTGAAGACAAAAGATCAAGAAACGTAGCATTCCTGCCACATGAGGTTAATATCATATCACAGGTAGGAGTGACACGGTATACGCTAGATTCAAGTTACACTTGCAGTAAAGAATAAAATAAAGTTACAGGTTGACACTTTTAGCGAAGCCATATACAACAATACATCAACGACTGAACTGAAGACTTGGTCCTCATGCGGATTATTCACAATTTTCTTTTTTCTTTACTCGGTTATTTTAGAATTGAAACATCAGGAGTCAAGTTGCATTAAACACAGTATAAAAAGAGAATGATCAAAGACAAAAGTGTTGACTGAAGTATGCATTCATGTAGCATTCTGAATTCTCATTAGACCTGGTAAGCTCCGCACTGGAGTAGTTTTGAGACCTGTATTAAAGTAGTTTCATTTTGTGTCAACACTATATACACAAAAACTTTTACTTCCCTATAGTTATACATTTTATTATTGTATTATGTCAGGGCTCCAGAGTGCAACCATTTTGGTCACACATGCGAACAAGAATATGTCATCTTCATTGGTCACTTCAGTGTGCCTGACATTTAGTATTAGTTTAGTCTATTAGCTACATAATACATTGTATATACTAGCAGCTTTTGACATGCTGTTTTAGCAGAGTCTTTTTCCCCCCCAGGTATTTAAGTTAAATCAATGTTGTCTCTGATAACCCAAATAGTAAAACTGGAAGTTTGTGACCATTGGTGTGAAGTTGGGATGTATTTCCCTGTCTGCATGGCTTCCTCCCAAACTCTTTATTACCTGTATGTAGAATAGAATAGAAGTTACTTTCCTTTCCTGTTGTTTCCACTTCTTACTACACAACCTTCTTATCTCTGCAGCCGCGTTCCAGACGTTCCTGTCAGCACAGACTGAAAAAGAACAAGTGGGCCCTCTGGCCGCTGATAGACACTGTCCTGAGTCTGTTAGCCTTCTTTGATCCTGAGGTCATATTACTGAAAGGACCGGACCCCGGCTGTTTGAATATCCCCACTTTGAATGTAATCAATCACAATTGTAACTGAAGCGCTGCCTCTTCAGTCCTTTGTGTAAAGTGTTCATCTGCTTCTGTTTACAGTTAAATTTGATCGTCAGGCGAAGGGGTTGGGAACTGAACGGATCTCACAGTGCTAGCGTATCCTACTGACATGAAGGGTTCTGACATCTGCTTCGTGTCTGTCCTGGAAGACAAATTCACTCCTCTGTTGTTCTTTCAGAGGTTTTGTGAACGTTTTATCAATTGAGGGTATCATGTTTTGGATGGTGGGCAAAAGACTCTTGAAACTAATTAGTGACTGTATAGATAGAGTATTGACATGGAATCATCCAACATGCTGAAACATAATGCTAATATGCTGTCTGTGTTTGTTTCATGTGTTACTGGAGGGAAGATTACAGTCTGAGGATTGAATTCACCCTGTGGGGTAAATAACAGGGATATCTGCACCACATTTAATAGCAATCAGCATGAAGCTTCACTTCAAGCTGGATATCAACTAGACAGCTGCATTGTCATCTGAGGTCAGATTCCCTCATTGCGTGCTCTATTGAGGAGAAGAAAAAAAAAAAGGCACTGAATAGGAAAAGAGAGTGCCTCATTCCTGTTTGCGGACAACCACAGTTGGAGCATCAGTCCGGAATTACATAATCATAAATACTGGGAAGCTTTCCCCTTCATTCATTCAGCATTTTACACAATAAACAATCAGTTGCAGCAGGGTAAACTAACCGCAGGAGGACACCGCTTCTTATCTATAGCTGACATTACAACAACCTACTGGATGACATTACAGAGTGCAGCACAAAATGACCCAAATATGCCTCTGGGCTGGATAAAAGCCATGAACCTGGGCAGGTAAGATTAAAATGACCCCCTCCCCAAGAGACATCAGGGTGTTTTAAATGAAGCTTTAGTAGCGTATGAAAACACACACACACAGATGAAGCATCCAATTCTCACGTTAAAGAAGGTAGAACCAGATGTAGATCATCATTTCTGACTGAAATGATTAACTGGTCGTAGTTTGCTGGTTATTTTTAGTTTCTGTCAAGTAATTCCTACAGTTCTGCAAATGATAATGAAGAAACAGTTCTACATCCTAGAAAATGTACATAGTCCCTTCATTTTTACTGGTCTTGTGTAGATAATGTTCAGCTTGAACTGGTTTAAGACGTGTTCTTTCCTGCTTTTCCTGAGCACATCATGTTATTTTGTCTACCTTTGACTCCTTGTGCTCAGTTTTTTCCCTCATGAGGATGCTCAGAGAGGAAAGAAGTAGAACAAGAAAACAAACAATTGAAAACACTCAGGTGTTCTGCAGTTTTACTTTAGTCATCACTTGAGTGTACACATATCTTTCAGTTGGGGTTTGAGTTTGAGCTCCCGTCTTTGAGCCTTCAAACTCTTGCTATTCTCTGAACATGTATTTGTGATGTAAAACAATCATTTACCCATTCATAAGGTACACAGCGGATGAGGAATGTCTGAAATCCAAAAGCTCTGCGCAGACCTCGGAGAGCACAAAGCATAAGTAATTCAACACACCATTCACAAAACACCTTTGTATTTTACCTGATGATGAACTTCAAACGTGTCACAGTATGCTTGTTCATCTTCAAAGTAGTGTCTGGTTTTCCTTTTATTATGGCCATCTAGAGACCTGCAAAGACCTGAAGGAAGGAAAGTTGGACTTCACATCAATGAGTCGTTACCAGACGTTTGTGTGTTCACTTCAAATCATTGCTGAGGAGTCTGGCAAGAACACTGGAGGTTTACACTTATGGAGAGTTTAAGACTTGGGAACATAAAGATACTTCACAAGATAAAAAAAAAAGATACAAGAAGATACGATGCAGAAATACAGTCAGTAGAATATACAGTAAGCCCTTGATTCATTAAAGAACATTAGAAATTAATCTCTGTGTATTAAAAATGACATATTTAGAACTTTGCCTTGCCCTAAAATGGCTTAACTGTAACTCTATATGATTGCTTCCTTTAGAATGTGCAGATCTACATAGTTCCACTGAAAAACTATATTGCATCTAACACAACCCTGGCTTTTCACATGGGAAACAAACAAAGTGGCTTTGACCAATCAATACAACACTTTTTCAACCAGATATTTTGCAAAACTTCCAGAAAATCTGCAAAAGCAAATGTGATTAAGGCCCCATCCACACGAAGCCAAAACGCTTATAGTTTCAAAAACGTTCTTCATAAAGACGGAGCTGTTTCATTAAATGTGTCCGTCCACACAAATTCACTTGATACGCCTGAAAACGATGTAAGACACAGGCCAGGCCTGTTGGTGGCGCTGTGACGGCGTAACGGAAACTGGCGGCGGGACTTTAGGCATGCTCAGGAATCTGTATATGATGTAAACGTAGAACATGAAGTGGCGTATTGAGCTTTCCATATTTGTTTGGTGAACACGGTGATAATGCAGAAGTATACTTTGCTGTAATAGTGATAATAGGGTGACTAGTTTCAGCATTACACACCAACACTGTACGGCGCCATTGTTGTAGTCCTTTTCTGAGTTTGGCGCATGCGCATTTATCAAGAGGTAGAGCTGTGACGCAAGCATTTCAGAAAAGATGCAGATAGACCGTAACAATGAAGCCGCCAAAGCCGTGGTTTCAAATCTTTCCACTCTGAAAACAATCATTTCTGACCCCAAAATGCTGGCTTGGTGTGGATGATACACGGGTTTGATGAACTATTTGTGCGTTTCGGCCTGGGTTCGTCTTCGTGTGGACGGGGCCTTAATAACTATTTCAATCTACCATTATAATGCCAAAGGTTACTATGTGGTTCATCAACATTAAAAGCTAGTAGCACCTAATTCTCCTGCCAGTTGCCATTGAACCATTTAAAAATAACTACTGCCATAATGAAATCAGATCCCACCATAAAGTTGACATATTTTTTTGTCTGTGTACCGAGACAGTGATAACTATATACACACACACACACACGGTAGGGCTGACCTTATGTTTGAGGCCTGTATCTGTACATGATGCTGCAGCACAAGTCCACAGTGAATTGAGAGAGGACATAAACAACATCAAGTGAAACAAAACGCCGGGCTAAATCTAGGACAAGCCTTTCCCACAGGAGCCTACTGTGAATGATATCATTCAACAAAGTGCAGACAACACTCAACTGTACACCACTTATTCCTTCAGTGTGCTCCATACACTGTATGGGTAAGGAGTGCTCAACAGCAGTGTTGGATCATGAAATGCAACTGCATGAAGATTTGCACAACATGCCTTTTAACTGGGTTTATGATCATTTCAAATTTAGACCTGTTTCACTCTTGACTGTTGATAGATCTGTTCAAGAAAAACAAATAAGAGCTCTGTGATTGCCTCATGGCGGTGTTTCAGAAACTCCTCATTATTCCCCTGCTGGAACCTGAACTACTCTAGTTTAAGAGGCACAAGGGAAGGTAGGGGAAGGGGTATAAAACAGAGGTGTTTAATGAAGAAGAAAGGCAAACAGTGCAAGAGTGATATTAAAACATGAAGGCAACTATGTCTATGAATGAAGGTGCAGTTAGTCACTTTCCAAATCTCTCATGGAAGGTGACATTGCGACATACAGTACATTCCTGTGGTTCCAGGATGGCTGCTAATAGCTTTGGTGACTTTCCAACTTTTAATTTATTGCCTCATTCAGGGGCAATAATGAACGAGGCAATGTGCTTGTGCTTTTAGACAGACTGTCATGCAGCATGTTTGTGCTCCAGAGAGGATCAACCCTTTCTATTGTAGACATTCTACAACCTTTAGTCCAGTGCAGACCACAAACTAACTTTACACTGGTCCTGCTTGTATGCTGTAGTGAACATAGCAGCCTCTGGGGTGGTTCCACTGGGGCTTTAAGGCTTTGGTCTACATTAAGCAACATAATAATACAACTGTTCAAAATGCTGCACATTTTTGAACAGTCCTCCTGAAAGACATGCATGATCTTGTACTTTTATGGTCATTATATGATTTCCACATCTGTGTTTGTTGACTGCTGTGGGCTTAGAAGCAATTCTATACATACCACAACCAACAAACACACACAAGAAAACATGATGGCGACCTCCAGACAGCAGCAGAAGCAGCAGATCAATGTGTTTGGTGGATAACATGAAAAAACGTGTGGAGTGTTTATGTTCTAAAGTTTTGGGATGACCCTCTTTGACTTGGGTGGATGATGGCAATTTTGTCACACAGTGCCAAACAGAGCTAATGCTAACGCAAATGTCATGTCACAAGGACATTTATGAGACTTTTCCCTCAGGAGACACTGAAAGGTTTATACCAGTGGTTCTCAACTGGTGGGTCGGGACCCAAAAGTGGATTGCGAAGCCATTTTTAGAGGGTCGCAGAAGCAAAAGTGTCCAAATATAATAATAATATCGTGTTGTTTTGCATGTTATTTTACCTTATTTTACCCTAAAAGCGTGTGAGCTACTGGACACCTTTAATATGTTTAAAAAAGACCTAATAAGTTAAAATTCAAGCAGATACAGGTCAAATTAAATATAAAAAAGCCCAACCACCACTCCTAGATGATGCAAAGAGAGATTATTTGTACATAAATAAGGATGCTCATGCAAAAAAATCACTCTTATTAGTAAATTAAGCTGCCTTAAAACATTATTTTACCATATTTCTTCTTACTGGAGCTTCTGGACACCTTGAATTTCCCCAAGAGAATGAATCTATTTATGTTAAAATGTGCAAAAAATAGACTAAAATGTGCTCAGAATCTGTCAGAATGGGCCAAAATATGCCCCAAACTTGGCAAAAGTGTCCAAATATATCAAAATTAGCAAAAAATAAGCCAAAATCTTCCCAGGCTGTATCAAAATGCGTTGAGACTACACCCAAATAAACCTTCATTTGTTTTGTACTTCAAAAATTTGGGTCGCGACCGTTATTAATAGAGACATAGTGGGTCCTGAGGCTGGACCAGTTGTGAACCACTGGTTTATACTACTGTATATTCCCCATTAACCAAGTATTAAGTATAGATGACAACAAAGGTCTCCTAACCTTAACCCTTTAAGACCTGAGCCTCAAAATGTCCGCCTGGTTTTTTCTTATCTTGATTACAAAAGATTCAGAAAATGTCCTGTGAGTGCTGGAGCCCATTTTTTCACAAAAAACTTTCAATATCTGGCAGTTATTTATGATTTACTGTCTATTATAAGAGTTATGGTAATTTTACGGTAATTTCATCCAGCGGATTCCTGTTGTTGTTTTGCATCTATTTGTGGTCGTTTTGTCTCATTTTGTTGTTGTTTTACATCTCTATGTGGAAATTTTGTGGAACATTTAGTCCATTTTACGTTTATTTGTGGTTGTTTTGTCGCATTTTGTTGTTGCTTTATGTCTATTTGTTGTCGTTTTGTCTCATTACGTGTTTTTTTACATCTCTATGTCATTTTGTGGAACATTTAGTCAATTTTACGGATTCCTGGGGGGGCACAGATGAAATTACCGCAATGACACCATATTGGCTGTAAAGCACAACACCTCAGCTTTTAGAAACCGTTAGATTTTTTTCCAATAGGACAAACGGTGACATATTTACGGTATTCCAAAGTGCGCTTGTCCAAATGTGTCACCGATGACGCACTAGGACTTAAAGGGTTAACCATGTTGAGGAACCTGGGGATTGTTCTGATTACACTGTTAAACCGAACATCTAAACTGAAGTAGGAATTCTTTTAAACTCTTGAAAAATGAAAGCTTTCTCAGCCAACACAAAGTTAGTAAATCCCAGAGCTATAGACAACACAAATAATGAATGCTCCAAACAGAGAGAGCGCGCGTTGTGTACTCAGAGGAACAGGCCTAGAAGTTAGTCTAAGTAGACGGAGGATATAGTCTTTTGGCTCTGTCTCTCTACTTTGACAGGATGATGGATTGTTGCGTTGTAACAGAGAGTGGAGCCCCGGGGGTAAGCAGCACAACAGAGCTGGATAAATCACTGGCAGAGAAGGATCACAGTTACCTCTGACGCTGATCTGCTTCTGTACAGGCAGAAAAACGTCCCCGCTGCCAGTATTTACTCAGGTCAGCTGCAGCATCTCACATGGAAACCTACAAAGGGACACAATGTAATTACACATGTTAACACACACGCGGTGTAATTAGAGTGCAATTACAGTAGTGGAAGTCGGTTATGATCAGCCTACAGCTATAAGCTCTTAACACAACATCCTGCCTGTGGTCTCATCTCCGGAGCCGTGAGGGTGGTAAGGGACATTCTTGGCCTTTCCACACACACTGACACACGGAACATCCGGCGTCGCGCTATGTGATAGGGGATACTTGTCAGTGCGCCGGTGGGAGGAGAGAGAACCACATATTCTCCATAAGTCCTGGTGTCACAGCCAGAGGCCTGATCAGAGGATGGAGAGGCGTGAGAAAATGGGTGAGTGAGGAGTGCAGGGCCAGTGAGAGGTGTGGGAACACGAGGGCAGGACCATTGCATTGCTGCATGCACTAGTAGTGGTGCAACAGCTGCAAGCAGACAGGCAGACCGGCCGCCTTGTCTAAACGCAACTGGAAAGATTGAACCCTGACGGCCCGCTGATGGTTACTGCCCACCTGTTCGTGCTCTTATGCAAACATTCTTTTTGATCACCGCGTCTCGAAAAGGACAGCCAGGTCCCACAAGGATCCTGAGATGGGAGGGGGGTCAAGGGTTCTTAGCGGTATTCCCCAAGTTCCTGGTGAGTTTTTAGAAATTCCGGGGGTCCCAAAAGAATAACAGAAGGTGTTCCAGATGTAGGACTGTCGCTATTTTGAAAATGCTAATATGAAAATATAAGCAATGGAATTTATGAATGATATAAGTTATTGTCATTTCCAGTAAAGAGTATCCAGTATCTTGTGGTTCCCTGCAATGAGGAAGAGCGCTATTGCAATATTCTGTGCTTTAAACATCCAGTGTGTAGGATTTGGCAGTGACATTGCTGATTGCTACCAACTGAATATTCTTCGCCTCCTGATCCTCCTCCAACTGTGTAGAAGAGCCTACAGACTACAAAAGGTGCTCCCCAAGGTCAGTGTTTGGTTTCTCCATTTTAGGCAACTGTAGAAACTGAATCAGACCGCCTCCTTTCAGCTGGTACAGGCCAGAACTTGCTGTACAGACATTATGGATTATGCCCCTCTCTAGCCTCTTCACCTTTCTGATCACCTGCCTTTTGATTCAAATCTTGACGAATGTCTTCATTGTTGTCCTCCTTCCTGATAAGTTGATGCTACTACCCATACTTTACTGTAACATCAACAACCCTGGCAACCTATGAGTGCATTTTTTTCCTGATGTTCTTCTAAATAAGACAGTTGTAATCCAACCAATACTTTTCTGTAGTTCCACAGGAGGTTCATTTCATGCTGTCAGGTGACTACTTGGCCACCAGCAAATCAGATGCAAACTTTTTAAAATCCAAACTATGTTTATTCAAGTGTCTTTGAGTGTCTTGAAAAGCGCTATATCAGTCCTATGTACTGTTATTAATACCTATGATGTTGTTAAGGTGTGTAGCGCCGCATTATGTAATAACGCCGCATTTTGTAATAATCTGCCACATTTTGTAATAGAATTCTTGAACGCAATGTGTAATAAACTTTGATGCAATATGTAACAACTTATTACAAAATGAGGGTGTTGCACTTTGTTTTGTGAAGAAAATGTAATAATTTGGTGCATTATGTAACAACTTGCGGCAAAGTTTATTACATATTGCGTTCAAGAATTCTATGTGCAGCGTTATTACATAATGAGGTGGAAATTTATTACATTATTACCTCCGCCAAGCGCGAAGCGGAGGTAATAATGTTATATAATGTTATGTTTTTGCCGGCGTTTGTCTGTCTGTCTGTCTGTCTGTTTGTTAGCAAGATAACTTGAAAAGTTATGAACGGATTTTGATGGAATTTTCAGGAAATGTTGATAATGGGCCAAGGAACAGGTGATTACATTTTGGTTTCTTGCA
>OMNN01031176.1:0-18820 GCA_900302755.1 Chromis chromis | reverse complement strand
CAAATAATCCAGTAGTTAATTTGTGTGACAGGAGTGTATTTGTGGTAAAACAATCGTTGGCATTTAAAAAACTCAACATCAACTGCAAACATATTTAAAGAAATGCGCACAACGTCTCATCTTTGGTCAGTACAAAAGAAATCAAACCTCACTTGGTCTGTAAAAAGTCTAATTCTCACTCAAACATTTCTTTTTAAGTGCTTGGAGGTTATTTTTGCTCACAGCAGAAACAGTTCTGCTAAAAACTCACTTGTGGCACATACAGTATAACACATGATAAAGAAGAACGAATGCAGAGAATTATCAAGAGACAAACAAAAGAGATCATCATGTCACATTCAGTGTCAACAGCTGAGTCTGTGGACAGGAGGGATGCTCTTCTCACAGTGATATTCCACCCAGTCGATGGAGAGGACTCCTAAAGCTACAGTGATGTCTGCTTCCTTTCAGCAGTAACAAATACGACACTGTCATTTGAGGATGGCTGACGCTGCTTCTTTGATGCAAGACACAGCCTTCTGGATGTCGTCCTCCGTCTGTTCGATGGTGACCACCACTCTGATACTAAGGACACACAAGTGGGAGAGTGAGACAGCAGGACAGTGTAGAGGCTAATGGCATCTTTAGAAACCAGTCAGTTTTAATATTTGGACTCCTTTCTCTTCACATACAGTGCCGTGAAAAAGTATTTGCCCCCCTTCTATTTTTACATACAATCTAATGTGGCTGAATTAAAACTATTCTACAGAGAAGAGTGGACCAAAATTCCTCCATAGCGATGTAAAAGACTGATCACAAGCTATCACAAACATTTCAGTTGTTGCTGCCAAGGGTGCAGCAACCACTTATCAGGTTTATGCGAGCAATTACTTTTTTCTCAGGGGTGATATAGGTTTTCAATAAATCTTTAATTAATTATTTAAAAAAAAACTGCAATTTGTGTTTTGTGGGTTATCTCTGTATAATATTCAATAAATATAAATATTAGTTTGATAATTTGGAAATTTTAAGCGTGAGAAATGTCCAAAAGTAGAAGATTCCTGCAAATACTTTTGCACTGTATCACCTTACACTATTAAAACGTTTTTGCAAAAGTTGAATAAGGTAGCTCTTTGCTCCCTGACATATTTGCTCTTTTTACTGGTGACCAGCAGTTCACACACTGATGTTCATTTATACATCTCTATCTTCTATCATCTCTGCTCTTCTATCATTAGACACAGAGAAGGCCTTTGATAGGGTCGAGTGGCCGTATCTGGTTGATGTTCTGGAAAGGTTTGGGTTCGGAGAGAGTTTTAGAAAGTGGATCCATCTGATTTATAAAATGCCAACAGCAGAAATGTCGACAAACAGAAACATTTCACAACCTTTTAACATCAAAAGAGGCTGTCATCAGGGCTGTCCATTGTCCCAGCCACTGTTTACATTAGCAAAAGAACCTTTTGCAATAGCTGTATGATCGCACCCACAAATTCATGGAATAATGGTCGGACAGATTGAACATAAGCTGTCACTTTATGCTGATGAAAAAATTTTCTTCATCACAAAACTAAGCGAATCAATTTCAGCTCTACTACAGTTAGTAAGAATGTTTGGTGATACTTCAGGTTATGCAGCAAACAAAACCAAATCGACAATACTACTTCTTAATGAAAAGGAAACAAGAAGCCCAGTTTCAGAGGTTCTTCAATTTAATGTGGTAGAGGAATTCACATACTTGGGATACAGATTGTGCCAAAGATAGAAGATGGTGTTGATGCTAATGATGGACCACTAATGGAAGAAACTGCAGATTCAGTTGATAGATGGATGTCTCTGCCTGTTTCAGTAACAGGTAGAATAATATTTTAAGAATGAATGTTTTACCAAAGCTCACACCACCAGATTTATTTCTGAAGATTAAAAAACTATTTGTTTGTCTCTGTTATATTTGTCATTTGATCGCGGAGGGTTACAATGTCCAGACTTATTGTTGTATTACTGGGTTGCACAGCTGAGGTCCATCATGTTTTACTTCTCAACAAAGGATACTCCTTGTTGGACAGAAATAGAAACTCTGAGTCTAAGACTCCCTCTTCCCATGTACCTGTATTCTGACACAGTGAAAGATCTACAAAGGCACCAACAAACCAATAAAATAACCAAAAACCTCATGCCTCAGAGCCTTAGGACCTACCAAAAGAATCTCTGTTTTGTCATGATTGACTTGTAAAAAGTTTGTGACCATCCTAGATCTGATATCTGAGATGCACTGGATGAGATCATTCACTGGGGTAAGGTTATTGGTGGAGACAGAAATGTATAACTGTGTAAGATCATTAACAACTATGATCAGGGCAGTTTTGGTACTGTGGTTAACTCTAAAACCAGACTGGTAAACATCAAACAAATTGTTATGAGACAGATACATACATAACTGTTGATGAACAACCTTTTCCAGAATTTTCCCCAAGAATGGAAGGTTTGATACTGGTCTGTAATTTTCAAAATCAAGTGGGTCAAGATTGCTCTTTTTCAACAGTGGTGTTACAATAGCATGTTTGAGACATGAGGGGAAGATTCCAGAATGCAGCGAGGCATTAACAATCTCAAGGACGTCCTCCACCAGACAGCTAAAAACATCTTTAAACAGCTGTAGGCATCAAGTCAAGAGCACATGTTGCAGAACTGAGCTGCTGCACAACATCTTGTAGCTCACTTGAGTGAATCAGAGTGAAGTCAGACAGAGTGCTGGCGTTTTTGCACTGAGTTATAGAAGAGTGGTCAAACATGACAAGAGAGGAAGCCACAATTTTATTTCTAATATTGGAAATTTTATACTTAATGTGGCAAATTCATTACATTTCTCTGAGGAGTGGAACTCCTTTGTCAACTGTGGAAAACAGCACTTTAGAATTATTTACATTTTCAGTAATAATTTGAGAGATATAATGCTGTCTAGATTTTTTTATTTCTTTGTTATATTTACTGAGCAGGTCCATACAGATAATATAATCAACATGCAATGTAGTCTTAAGCCATTTGCGCTCAAATTTACGGCAAGTTGTTTTTAATTCCCTTACTCCTTCCATATTCCTCCATGGTGCTTTTGTTTTACCAGAAATTAATTTAGTTTTCATAGGTGCAATAGATCTTGATCATGATCTGGGTCACTGAAATATTAAAAGTATTGACCATATTGTCACACAAAGACTTGGAAGGTGAATTAAAATTAGACTGTGACCTGCTACACCCAACAGAGTTAGTATATATAAAATGTACAAAAGTGATCCGAAATTCCAACATCTAAAATGCACTTTGGGGTTAAATCAAGGCCTTTAGAAATAACTAGGTCAAGAGTGTGACTTTGATTACGTGTAGGCCCAGCAATGTGCTGTGTAAGGTCAAAGGCAAGTAACATGTCAATGAAATGGTTATCAAAACAATCAGTAGCGTTATCAAAATGAATGTTAAAGTCACCAGAAATAAGGATTGAGTCATATTCAACAGTAATTCTAGATAAAAGCTCACCAAATTCAGATAAAAAGCCTTTTTTGAGTCTTGGAGGGCGGTAAACTGTGAGTAGACAGGGATGTACAGATCTGATCATTAAAGCTAGATATTCAAATGTAGAATAAGAACCAAATGAGATACATGATAGAATGTCTGAAAAAATAGCAGCAACACCACCACCTTTCTTGTTAGACCTGGAACAGTGCAAAAATGAAAAATACGATGGTGAAGCTTCAATCAGCTCCTTACTGCCAGTTTCATCAAGCCAGGTCTCAGTAAGGAGAATACAATCAAGCTGATGAGATTTTATAATATCATTAACAATGAAGGTTTTATTAGTAAGGGATCTAACATTGAGGAGAGCCATCTTTAATGAGCTTGCTGAGTGAGTAGAATTGTCAATTAAAGCAGATTCTGGCTGAGTATGGCTAGAATTATTCACCGACTGTGTTTGAGAGTCAAAACACACAGCAGCAGGACTCACACTGTTAAGACTTGATACATTAGTTGGAGACACAGAGGGCTGGATCGAGTCTTGCCGTGGTGCATATCAGAGTGAAAATGCTATAAACTGGATAAAATTAGTGGTCAATGGCTTTGTTCCCTTTCTGTTAGGATGCACACCATCCGCTCTGTACAGGCTCGCATTAGTCCAAAAGTAATCGAAGTTTGAGATGAAGCTGTATCCTGCAGCAGAGAAGGGCTGCAGCTATCAATTATCTTAATAATCGAGTATTCTATCGATTATTCTGGCGATTAATCGAGTAATCTGATTTTTTTTTTTTAAGTAATTGAATTGAATTACTTTAGCTTAATTTCATAGTAATACATGATGGAGAATAATAAAAGTCCATTAAATGAACAACCAATTCAATTCCTCTTAAAATAAATAAAGCATCAAAAGCTGAAGTGAGGCTGTGCAGCTGCTTTAACAGGACTCAGGATGTGCTGTGCTCACCACAGGGTTCAGGTTCAGCTCCTGGGGAGTCTAGAGCAAAATAGGCGGAGTTTTCAAATCCTCCAGCGGGACGATGTCACCATCCTCTCAAGCTGGAAGCTTTCAGTTTGATGCAAAACTTCAACAGTGAAGATGTATTTGACCTGTGCTAAGTAGCTAACATTAGCACTAGCCTTGCTAGTACGAAAACATTTCTCCCCGAGTCTCAATACAACCACAAAGTTGTGTCATATTATATGACTCTGAATTCCCCGAATTATATGACTCAACTTTGTGGTTGTGTCATAAAATTCGTGATTTCAGACACACAGACCGTTTCTCAATATGCGTTCTTGGTATTGAGAAACAGCCTGTTTGTCTGAATCTCCAGAATTATACGAGTCATATAATTCTGGTAATTCAGAATCATATAATATGTATATGTCTATGGTCTCTCCCACCTGCGCACAAAGTCGCGCTGAGCTTGCGCTCTGCTTGGCGCAGCAGCATGCCGTTGTTGTGCAGCGCAAGACATTGAAAATGGTTTCAGAGCCTGGCGGCGCTGCTGTCACGTCTGGACATCTGCGCTGTATTGTGCATATATACAATATAGTATAGTATATAGTGGATGAAACGAAGGTTCGAGGCAGAGAGTTTTGCCTCGAAGCATTTTAGTAATCAAATTACTCAAATTACTCGAGGAATCGTTTCAGCCCTACAGCAGAGCAAAAGTTTTTTAACCAGTGATGGAGACTGAAGAGCCGACTAAAACATTCAGAGTTTGTGGAGAGAGTTGGAATGGGGCCAGACAACAGACAACGTTTTTCTGAAAGAATGAGTCTTGTGTGAATTTCTATGTTTCTTATTGCCAATAAACTCCAAAGCTAGCAATGTGTTGGTTTGACTGAACACTTTCTGACTTCCCTTTCTGACTCTAACCCACAAACTGATTGGCTTGTACTAATAGCATAAATAAAAAAAAATTAAAAAATCATTTTATTTTATTTTATTTTTGAAAAGACCAGTTATTTCCTGAAACAGCTGGTCGCTGTAGTTTATAGCAAACATTTCTCCAACAAAAGGATACCCTTTATTTGGGATTGTTTCAATGATGGATTAAGTGCTGGAGGACACTAAACCCTATTACACCACCCAGCAGGAGTGTGTGTGTGTGTGTGTGTGTGTGTGTGTGTGTGTGTGTGTGTGTGTGTGTGTGTGTGTGTGTGTGTGTCATCGTCATCTGCACAGGCAGGTACTCTTACCTGGGTGGGGGGAGGAAGCGTTCTTCTTTATCCAGGTATCGAGCAAGGGTCAGAACCACATGTTTTTCCAAACACTGATACAGAAATCATGGAAACTCAATGAGACATTAATAAACAATTCTGTTATCACACCATTATAACCATAACCATCAGATTGATGAGAATTCTGAATTGTAGTCTGAAAATATAATGCAAATATAGATTTTTAAGCATGATATGGTAAATATTAGAAAACAGATTGCTTTTGTAATTTTTGTCTTCACTTGTAACTACTAGGTTATAAATACTAATGCATCTCAGAAAAATACAACATTGTGAAAAAGTTGAATATTTCTGATTTTCATGAGCTATAAACCATAATCATTGATGAGATGAGAACTTTTTGCCTCATAGCGATTTGTAACAGACAGGACTTACATAATCCACAATGGTGCGCAGCAGCTGCAGGTCAGAGTTTCTGCAGCCTGAACTTCTCTCCAGCTGTAAGTGGAGAGCCGGGGCAAAGGGTACTCCAACTAACTTTAGACCTGGAGTTCTGTTACTCAAGGATCATCAGACAAACAAACACCATGACATAAATGAACACTAACACACTTAGTAAGCAAGACTGAAACTCATTACAACATAAATAAGGACATTGGTCTGTTTAGTACCTACAGAAGACATCTTTAGTGAGCACCTCTCTTAGCAAAGGTCAAATTTAAAACTTCCAATAAATCAATAAATATAATGGCTAAACAGGCTAAATAGGTCATTAATAACCCCACAGTATCATCTTAGTCACAGAAACACCACAGTACAGATGAACTTACCCCTGTAAATCCATGTAAACACGTTTACACTTTTCTCTCAGGACAGTGAAAATATCTGCGGTACAGAGAATACGTGGATTAGTGGCAAGAGATGTCAAAATAAAACTCTACATTAATAATCAACAGGTATCAGAAAAGGAAATCTTGTCTCAAATAGGGATCTCTTCAAAACAGAGGTCACTTAATGTCCCCTGAACTTTAAAGGTGCATATTAGAGTAAGCAGCTAAAAACAATTCCTTTACCTGGATCCTCCTCCATGATGTTGAGAGCCTCAATGGCAGCAGCAGCCAGCATGGGAGGCAGGGAGGCAGAGAAACAGTAGCCCTGGCCTGACAGACGCTACCAAACACACAAGAGGCTACTTTTTACTAAATCACAGTTGATGTATTTATAATTACTACTCCAGCTGACACCAATACCTACTTGATTTCACCCCACTATAGTAGTTAAGTAGATTCCATCCAGGAAAAGAATGTGCAACTCACAAAAACTATATACATCTATGCAGAAAACCACTCCAAGCACTATTTTGAAAACCAACTGCAAAAAAATGTTAGGATGAGTAGTAAATATCATTTAGCAGGGCTGTATATCAACACTTTTATACTGTGAAAACTGCTTCACATTTACTTGTGACTGACTACAGGAAACCAGTGAACACGTCATCAATCATTTAATACTGCAATAGACCTTCTGAGAGTGAACATAATACCTTGTCAAACAGGTGGCAAGGCTTACTGGCTTCCCTTTTTAGCCATCACTTAAGTTCACAATGACAAGTAAAAATGTTGGGTAATTTGCAGTGGATTTGTACAACAGGATCCCTCATGAACGTTTCTAGTCATGTATTGAACATGTATCAATAAAACATTTGTTGTGCTCACCTGGTGGTCAATGACAAAAGAGCGCCCACAGCAGAAGCCTCCAATGGACGCCACAGCATTTTCCATGTTAGCACTGATCAGGTCAATGTCATCTATCTGCATGGAGCAGAAATGGGATGACGGTATTATTTATACATATGAAACTCTTATGCATCATCAACACAAATATGCTCAAAATGTATTCTAAATGGAACAACTGATCAAGTGCACTCGGGAGCCCAAATGCACATGTTGTTTATTAAGGTTTTAAATGAAATCTATTAGGGAAATCTTTACTATAAATCATTATTGGAAGCAATGAATTTTATGAGCGCACGTGTGATTGTAGATCAGGGGAAGGCCTGCATGGTGCTGACAGCTTAGCATCATTAAAAAAAGTTTAACTTTTTTTATGGAAAAGACAAGGGCAGTGGGCTAAAATATATTGTGTTAGTTATTTATCGGTCCATTGGTTTAGCCACTCCCCTACTGCAGGGGTATTCTACTAAAATTCAAAGAGTTTATTAAGTAAATTCAGTATGACTCAAAAACATGTTGACAATATTTATTTTCACTTAACATTTAAGTATACAGACATATAATACTGTAGATAGGTATGTTTTTTTCTCATTAAGTAAAAGAAGGGCTGCATTTAAAAATAGGAAAATAAATAAAATAGCAAAAACTGTGCACCTTCAAATAAAGTTCATAACTTGAGAAAAATAAAGTTTAGCAGCAGCTTTTTTCCATTTTCTTTAACTGTCTCACATCTTGACTGAAATGTCTCAACAAACTTTACAGTATATAAATCTTTGTGTTTTGTGTCATAGCAGCGTTTCACATTGCCACTTTTAATGAGCGCTATGGTCTCTGAGCAGATCAGACACAGTGGTTTTGTGCTCCCAGAGGAAAGAATGAACATGAATGAGTCTGTCCATCCTGGGTTGAAAGCTCTGTTCTCGCTGTCCGCTATTCTTTTCTTAGACAGCGCCATTTGTGGTTATTTTACTCTCGTCTCCGGCTGACCTGTTTCTTCGTCTTTGATTCTCTCCCTGTCTCCGGCTCACTCGTCTCTTCATATTCTCTCTCTCCATCGCTTTTTTTCTTTCTCTGTCTATTGTCCTTTTGTCTGTCCCTTTCCTTGTAACTGTTGTCTGTATGCAGAGCTGCAGTGTTTAGCGCCTGGAATGCAGAGACTTTATTGGCTGAGTAGCATCATGTGGGATGGCTTAACTCGCATGCAACTGATCTGTGCGTTTCCTGATCTGCCAAAACAATGCTGGAAACACTAGAAAAGCTGCACCGGTTAAAATAAAAGCACCCCGTCAAATTTAAAATCCCCTTATAATTTATTGATTATAGGTCCGGGTCTGTATAGGATGGCGTCTGGGTTCGGACTCGGACCACGGTCCGCCATTAATGACCGAGGCCCTGCTGGTTTCACTATAGCAAAGCTCCCCTCAAGGAAAATGACATCACACTTTTAATCAGTTGTTTAGCCTTTTACTATAGTACACAAAATTTCTCAGTTTAAAGATGAGCAAACTCACATTGACCCCAAAGTGTTCAGTGACTCCTCGGCCGTGTTCTCCCAACACACCAAAAGACATGCTCTCCTCCAGAAAGATCCGAACCTTGTATTTGTACTTGAGCTTCACCTGGAGGTTACAAAAACTCAAAGCATGGGCAACAGAGCAGACATCTTTTTTTTGTTCTGTAATATAACTGACATCTTTTCTTTGGTGCTTTGGCAATATTTTCTACATGCCTTTCATGTTCTCAAGTTCAAAAGGTCCATTTGATGTCTACTTACCAGTTCAGGGAGAGGGCAGATGTCGGCAGTGTTGATGTACAGTCCCTCCACTACAATGAATTTCCGGGTCACTCGAGCTTTACGAGGATTCTGTAACAGGAACAAAGCATGTTAGTGTATAAATATTATCTAAAAATTAACTAACACTAGCACATTTACAGTGATGTTGCACTTATATGCACTGCCCTTGAAAACAATTAAATAAAAATAAGACAGACAAGAAAGACATACATACATATGGCATTCGCTATTAAACAGGATTACAGTAATCCCTCAAAGTAGCGAAGTAGCGACCTTATATTCATTTTATTATTTATATATATTTTAAGGCTTTATAAACCCTCCTCACCAGGGGTTAAAGTGGGCCGGACCCCCCCGGAGCCGAGCTCCGCCACCTTGGATCAGGGCTCTGCCACCCCGGAGCTGAGCAGTAGCGCCCTGGGCTACAGATCATTTTCGCCGGCTCTTTTGGCTCACATGTGGCTCTTCAATAGTGAAGTGGCCGTGGCGGCAGTTACACACACAGCGCAGCACCAAATCTTAGGGCTCCCCCACCTGTCAAATCCCACTTTAACGTCGATGTGAAATGGACAAGGCGTGATGCAGAACGCATGCTATGCGTGGGAGATGGAGCGCCCAGGATACAGAACACCATGCTCTGGTTGGTATATACAATTTAAAAATCCGCGATACAGTGAGACCGCGAAAAGTGAACTGCGAAATGGCGAGGGATTACTGCATTGTAAAAACATTTTGCAGTTTCAACGTTTTGGACTACCTTTACAGGCGCGACAGTACAGGACAAACTGCAACACTCACAACCAGTAATTGTTTAACTTAACAGCCCTGTACTAACCCTTTGGTCCTCCAGCTCTTGCTCCTTGAGCAGCCTCTCCAGATCCTCCATGTCATTGTGTTTAAAGTATTTGATGAAGCTGCGGGAAGCCTGAAGACCTTTCTGAATGGAGAAACACGCTGCTTCATCCCTGAAGACATAACACAAAACTATAGTAGAAACATAAAATTATGAAACAAAACAACAACACTTGCAGATAAACTGATCAGGCATAGCATTTAAACCGCCTGCCTAATATTGTGTAGACCCCCCTTGTAACTGTCCAAAAGACAGGTCTTATTGAGATTTTTACTAAAGGTTTGTTTTTATATATTCTGTCTTAATTTCATTCATGTTTGAATTCATAGTCATTAAAAGTGATTAAAAGTACAATAAATAGGATGTTAAGAAAGTAACTTTGAAAACATGCAGCAAACAAATTGATGTTTGGTTCAAAAATGTAATTCAGTTCATTATAATGTATATTTGAGGAAAAAAGGTAACAGGTCAGGTCACATGACCACGGTTTAGTTAAGTAAACCTGTTGTATTATGGGTCAGATGCAATACAGCTGCAGAGGGAAAATGCCTACATTGCTACAAAGGAAGAATCATATGGCCCAAAATAACTATTCTGCACAGTCCGAGAGGCGCACATTTGTTTCATATTTGTTTGTAATATTTGTTGAAGTGCTTTGTATGGACGGTTTAATGTATTGCTGTTGCAAGCTAGCATATTTGGAAGCTAGATTGAGACATTTATTGTTTGAGTCCATCTAATTACAGATACTTTGGGAAACTTAAAACAACTGAACAATGTGTATTTTAAACATTTGTTGTAAGTCCTTTTATTTTTTTTTTAGTTTTCACAGTGTCTGCTGACTAGAGGGTAAAAAAAAAGTTCTGTATCTGTATGATGCTCATTTCATCAGACCTGTGGATGCTCAATCAAACTGAGATCTGGAAACTTTGGAGGCCAGGTCAGCGCCTTGGGGTTTGTTGTGGTCTTGGGTCGTTCTCAATTCAACCATCATGTTTTTAATGTTCTGGCTGATTAGTGTAAACATGGTTGCAGGCTGCATGTGGTAGATGTGTTTTTCTGTGGGGCTAAGCCTCACTGAGAGTAAAAGGTGGATGGTTTGTAAGACGTAATCTTAGACTAATATTGTTCTATTCCTGTTACCAGAGAAAACACTCACACAAAGATGATGTCGCCCCTCTTGGAATAGGCAGGGATTGCGCTAGCAATGGTTGCAAAGCCATATGAATAGATAATGGCTTCTTCTGTTTTCATGAATTTGGCCAGACGACTCTCCAGCTCCAGGTGAACATCTGTAGAAGGGAAACAATCAATTTGATCCATGCCTGACCACTGGGTCTGCTTAAGACAAGCATGCAAATAGTTATCGCTACCACTTGAGCCTGTACAGAATTAGCATGATTGTGTGAGCTGGAATTGTCCTTCCTGGAACAGCTTTAACCTCTGACTGATTTGTAAGGTTTGTTCAAGTCAGGGGTTCAACTCTAATCCCCACTTTTTTCACAAATATAGACAAACACAAGTTGTTTAGTGTAATAAGCAGTTCTTACCTTTTCTGTCTTCATTGAACATTAAATCATTAACCATTTACAGTGCTGACGGAAAAAGTAAGTGAAGGCTTAGCGGTTTCATGATGGTGGTTTCCTTCCTTGCATGAAATAAGTCTGGCACTGGTGTGGCACTGTACCAACTGGTCCTTTTTTTTCAAACAAAATGAAGCCACGCTTTTGAGTGCTTATTGTGGTCCATGACGGCTCTACGTAGAATCGCGTGCTTGCTACTCTTAAACCCCTTTCAGACATGCACTCCACTCTGTTAATTAGAAGGCAACCAAACGGGTCGGCTGCTTGTGTGAATGCACATCCTGGTCGCAAAAGTCGTGCGGGCAATCTTACTAGTTTGGACCTAGTAAGTTTCCGTATAACTTTCAACACGGCACAAGTCTGAACTGAACTGACACATGAACGACACTCACAAACAGCGGTACTTTGAGTTGTGTGGGGTGATTTGAAGGATTTTTTCCACATTTCAGCACATTTGCACACAGAATAACAGCGCTGGTAACTAATTAAATTCCTATAATTCTAAATGATCACAGAGGGAGCATGGAGAGAGGAAAAGATTGGACCAGGATCCAACGGCAGGTCACACTGTGTAGACCTACATGTCTTCACATCAGACAGGTGAGTTATCACACACACAATTTCAGTTTAGTTTCCAGCTGTTTAGGACTATTTCTTTGTAGTTTATTACAAACCTGCAGCATCAGACAGTGGTAGGATCCACGAGTGTCTCCAAAGAGAGAGCTGCACGCATTTACGCATGGAGCAACAGTAATAACTTCATTAATTAGGTTTAACTATAAATTATCCAGACATGGACAAAGGGCTGATCAGGATCTAACAGCAGCTGTGAACAGTTCTTCACCTCAGACAGGCGAGCTATCACACAGCTGCAGTTTAGTATTTTGTCACATCAACTGGAGGTTGAGTCCTGAGCTTTCAGTTTTACTGTTAAATAAATCAGAAAGAAACTGGGCAGTTAGTTATTTGGACACTTTGATCAGCTGCTATCAGTTTAGTTTTAGTTTGTCATTGCATTATTATGTACCATACATCACTCACTGTATGTGTGGAAGGGGCTGTATCATCCATTAAAGTGATGGAATTCTGTCATACAGCGTGCATGACAGAATTCCATCACTTTAATGGATTGAATATCCCAGTAATGTTCCATAGCGCATGTCTGAAAGGGGCTTTACTGATATTCTCATTAAACAAAACTAAATGTATGGCTTTGTGGTTCTCACTGACCAACCCTAATGTCCTGCCATGAGCATCATGACTGTTCAATGATCTGTGTATGGTAGACTAATGAACAGAGATGTTTTAGGCCTCGCTTCTCTACAGCTGATTCTACATTGTACCTTTGGAGTCATCCCACCCTGGTGCTCACCTCTAGGGAGAGCAGCTACAGAACTAAATTGTCTCTGTTTGTATAACTGGTTTCATTCATTTTATAACTACTTAGGATTACTCTGTAACTAATACTTTACTAATTCTTGATGAGTCCTCTGAGATCTCTTTTTTGTGAGGCATGGCTCACATCAGTAGATGCTTCTTCTGAATACAAAGAACAAAATGGTTTTGTTTTTGTAAATCAGGCAAAGAAGCAATAAAATCATTTATGTGTTACTAATTAAAACAGATTGTGTTTCTTTAAACATAAATGCAGCTCATTTTAAAGGCTTTACTTTCTG
This sequence comes from Chromis chromis, assembly GCA_900302755.1. NCBI lineage: Eukaryota > Metazoa > Chordata > Actinopteri > Pomacentridae > Chromis > Chromis chromis. The sequence continues at coordinate 5,507 of OMNN01031176.1, read as the reverse complement.
TTGCAGATCAGATGGTGGAATATTAACAGAGGATAAAAAGCTGAACTTTTCACTCACCAAAAGTCCCGTAGAAACCTCTTGGACCACACGTGCCCACACCGTATTTCTTCAGTGATGCTAAAGCCTTTTGCTGTAACAACGAGAAGAAAAACTAGTCCAAGTTTCTATGAAACAAAAGAGTGTTGCTTAAACAGTAAATACTGACCACTAACCTTAACGCGCTGATTGTCAAGGAGACCCAGAAAGTTAAATGTTGCGAAATTAAGGCATTCTTTTCCGTCAATGGTGATTTTGTGGCTGGGAGGTCTGTAAAGAGAAACTGGGTTTAAATGCTTGGCTTTCACCTGCAACACTGAAAGATTCTGACAATAAATAATAAATGGTCTGCGTGGCGGTGGGGTTTGGTTTTGCTCAGCTCACTTTGTAACTGTTGATGTTTAATGCATTATCAATAGCTGGCATTTCAAATGAAACGGGGAGATCAATGTAGAAAATATCTGCTTTCGCCAAAGAACATTTGTCTGATAAATGATTAGGAGGTCTGAATGATTCTGGGTGAGGTCATCTGTAATTTAAACAAATATACAGCTAAAGCAGGAATTTTGTCTGTTAAAAATACTAAAAATGCTTTTGAACCTGTGTAGGAGCTACTCCCAATGCACTGCAAACAAAGCCAGGCAACGGCCTGAAGCTCTTGGGCCTTCTGTTGTGTTTCAGCAGGAGCTAATTTTCCAAGTTAACTAAATCTATCCAGGATGTACAATGGTCAGTGGTTACCTTTCCAACCCTGTGTCTGCTGCAGCATCATTTCTTTTATTTCCTCTGTATGTCATGGTTTTCATTGACTGGTTTGCGATTAAAAGGTTTGGATATTAAATTGAAATTGAAATTTGTACGCTTGTTCTCAAACTGCCACACTGAAATCTGTTCAACAGAATCAGTTTCATTCTTACATCATCAGGTCAAGCATGACAATGGAGAACACCTCTTTAGGCAGACTTGGCCCTTATGAAAACTTAGCTTGAGTCAGTATTTAAAAGAAGTGTGTAAAGCAGAGGGGTGTCATGTGTGTTTTACCCTGTGACAACAACATAGTTGAGGGAGGGATGCTCTTTGGAAATAGCAGGAACTAAAGGCTCTGGCTGCCACTCCTCAATCAGGTCCTCCTTTTCCTGAAATGTGGAACCCATGACAGCTGGTTGGTGATACTTACACAAACAATGCTGGTGTTTGCTTTTCATTGTGCTGAGTTTACCTTCTCTGTCAGTCTATAGGTTTCATGAAGTTTGTAGGTCTTAGAAAACAGCAGTCTGATAATCCACAGTATGAGGATCCCCTCCAGAATCAGGTGATAAGCAGGAGCCTGAGGAAGACAGGTGCACTAAGATTAGTTTGATGTCAACTGATGGGTAGAAAGTCAAAAGTCTGTTTCAGACATGGAACATAGCTGGCTTCATCAGTTTGACTGCATTCTAGTCATTCATTTATAGGTCACCATCCATCCATTATCTATACACCGCTTAATCCTCTGTAGGGTCGCAGGGGGGGCTGGAGTCTATCCCAGCCGACTCAGGCGAAGGCAGGGGACACCCTGGACAGGTCACCAGTCTATCACAGGGCTACACATAGAGACAGACAACCAAGCACACTCTCATTCACACCTACGGACAATTTAGAATAATCAATTAACCTCAGCATGTTTTTGGACTGTGGGAGGAAGCTGGAGTACCTGGTGAAAACCCACGCTGCACAGGGAGAACATGCAAACTCCACACAGAAAGATCCCAGGCGTCCTAACTGGAGATCTTCTGACTGTGAGGCGAAGGTGCTAACATCCGAGCCACCGTGCAGCCCAGATTCAAAACTTAAAATAGTTTATGGTTGGAACTCCATCAACACTTTTCTGGCCCTTAAGATACAACATATGACGAATAATTTAAAGGTACTCAAAATCAAAAATCATGTAACCCTCTAAACTCCAAGCAGCTGTTTGTGAGCATCTTTCGCTCATGCCTCAGTTTTCTTCACTGGGGCTCATTTTTCACTGCAATATAAAGTCCTACACCTCTGTGGAAAAAGAATAACCACGAAGAAGGAGTGAGAACTCGGAAATGTCTTCTACACACTCCAGATATTTAACCATTTACATTATAATTAGTTTCCATCTTGTCTCCTCTCTGCTTTGTGGAAGCAACTCTCAGAATTCCATGATTTCATGGTGACGAGGAACTCAAAAGTTTTAGTTTTTCACAGAAACTTATTTGTTTATTTTTGTTGAATTTTTAAAGGAAACTTTCAAAAAAGACTGGTGAACACTGTTCAGAGAGTTACATTGTTTAATTTACCACAGAGTCGACTAACTGAGTTTTAACGTTAAAATAATACAATGATTTTTGTAAATAAAAGAACAAACGTGCATCGATCCTGGTGTGTTCCAAGAGTGTAAATAAGTACATTTTCCAGCCATGGTTCACTTGTGAAGGCAACAGAAACTCCTCTGTGTCCGACCTGCTTCCTGGATTCCCTCTCATCTGTCCTCCATCTTGTTTTCCAGGGAGGGTAAATACATCCCTCTGCCCCAGAGAGCTCGAGAGATCGGCCTGAACGCTGGCAGAACTGGAGCCTCCGGTCGGACCACAGCGCCGGCTTCTTCCAGACACCCGCCGCCCAGCTCCTCCTCCCCCAAACCGTCCTCTGATAGGAGCAGCCCGCTGTCTGTCAGAACCGCCTACTCTCCCCACCAATCACAGAGCAGCCCGCCGGCGGCCAGCAGCCCTCCCTGCACCAATCACATCCTCCCGCACTCGCTGTCACATCCGCAGGCGCTTGCAGACATGACACGCTCGAACGTAAATGGAGGTATGAAACTCAACAAAGCTCAACAGCTGCTGCCATGAACTGCCTGTAGTCCAACTGATCACTTCATCTGGTCGCTACAGTATTAAACAGTAATGTACGACAGCTAATCTTCAACACGTTTTCCCACATGCACGACCTTCTTCTTCTTCGTCAATATATTTTTAATCTGTTAAATTATTATCAGCATTTCATTGATTAAGCCTTAATTACTGACATCCCTAATGGAAAACATTTCATGTTTCAAGGCTCTCAAGTGTGAGACTTTGTGGCTTTTAGTGGTCTGACTTTTCTGTAAATGTGATATTTTAGAGTTTTTAATTGGTATCGAGTGAGACTAAAGGCAAATTCTGCAACAACCAGGTTGTACAGCTAATCTACAATACATTTTCTGACATGCACAACCTTCTTCTTCTTCCTTATAAGTTTATATATTTTTAATCGGTTAAATTGTTAACAGCTTTTCATCAATTAACTGTTAATCAATGAAATCCCTAAGGGAAAATACTAGAAGTGGGATATTTTAGAGTTTTGAGCTGGTAATAAGTAAAATCAGGAAAGGCTAAAGGCAAATCCAGGTACTGCAGCTAATCTACAATACATTTTCTGACATGCATGACCTTCTTCTTCTTTTGCCTTCTCGGTTAATATATTTTCATGATTTAACCTGATACTACAGCTTATTTACGATACTTAGACGTGGGTTTTATTAAGGAGAATGGTATCAGCTGGTACTAAATGACTCTGACTGGATCGGGAGCAAACAGTGAAAAGTTTATTTGTGTTTCTACTTGTTTCTCATAGAAGTGATCAGGAAGAAAATGCAGGTTTGACTGACTACATGAGCTGTAATCTCCTCTTAATAATAATAATTTGTTCCTTTTAGTTGCATCCAGAACGTCCCCGAAATCCCAGAGACTTCAGAGCAACAGAACCCTGCGAACCCCGAACTCCCAGTCCTCTCCTGCAGGTAAAACGAACTTCCTGTTTACCACCAGTGATGAAGGATCTTTATTTAAGTTAGATTTTAAACCTTCAGTTTCTCCTTCTTCACCTTCTTCCATCTTTGTTTGCCCGACTCCCTCCCTCCAGTAACTCGCGCTCCGAAACCAGAGGCCCCTCCCCAGGACCCCCCCTCGGTCGGCCCCGCCTACCTGGACTCCTCCCCCTCCACCGTCACCACGGCAACCACCACCACCAAACCCTCTGGCCCCACCCCTCTCTTCCCCGTCGATGGTGAGACGTTGCAACGTTTAGTTTTCAGCTCTTGAATTAACCAGTTTGAGTAAATAAGTAAAAACAACACTGATCCACATTTTTTTAACCATTTTCTGACATTTTTAAAACAACCATGTTATTGGAGATAATCAACAGATCAATTGATAACGTAATAACGTAATGTTTATTGCTGCTGTGTTTTAGGACAGTTTTGTTTTCTGATTAATGACATGTTGAATTGTACAGTGGCATTTTTTTGGATTTCAATTTAAACAATTTAGGTTGTTTTGGATAAAATAAGTTGAAAGTTCAGCAGTCACCTTGAAGAGAGCTGCAAAACGAAACAAGAAAATGAATAAAGACCTGAGCTGGTTGAAGTAATATGACATTGCATTTAATACAAACATACTACTTAAAAATCAATTGAATTGCATCAATGACAAAATGAGAAATATTGGAGAAAATAGCTGCAGAAGGCTAAGATAAAAAATATAAGAGCTGCAGTGGATTATTTTTAAAAACCAGTTCATTTCTAAATTGTTTATTAACTGTTTCATTAATTGTCTTGTCAAATAATTCCATAAAAAGTCTGAGAACAAACTGAAAATGTGTCCTAGAGAGTTTGAGGATTTAGAAACATTTAAAAAGAAGGTTGTGACCTCAAAACTGAAGAAGAACAAAATGGGATTAGTGGCAGTTAATTGAGTTTTAGTCAGATTTTGGACTTTGGTTTAGTCTTTGCCAACAAAAAGATTCAAATTGACTTTACTTGATACTTTATTACTTGTCAGCTGTTTCATTTGAGTAATTTTTTATTTAAAAAAGCCTTAATTCTCCTATTCAAACTTCTTAAACTCAACATGGATGTTAATGCGGATTTTCCTTATTCTGTCTGTTTTCTACAGTGAATGAAATCCTCAGCACCGCAGCTAAAGAGCGAACTGAAAGTCTGTCCAGTCCACAGGAAGGCAAAAGCAGCAAAGGTAAAGACTCAGACCTGCCTCTTGTTTGTACCTATTAAAAAATGCAGGATCTACGTATCTATAATACATCCAATAATCGTACTTCATTTTAAAACCAAACTTCAGCCTTTTCTTTTCCAGCTCCCTCGGTGCAGCAGAGATCTCAGCTGGAGGAGCTCCGCAAGTTCGGCAAAGAATTCAGGGTAAAAATCGGCATTTTTTTAACCCTTATGTTAAAAGTTGAGTTTCGTAGACCTCAGTGGTTCACCGTCCTCTATGTCTATCAGCTGCAGCCCAGTTCATCTCCTTCATCCAGCCCGGCCTCTGCAGACCCTCCTCTGGACCACCCTGCTCCTCCGGGGGAGTATTCATCCTCCTCATCACCCAAACCTGCACAAGATCTGCAGCCAACGACAGAAACCACAGCTCCCACCACCTCCACGCCTGCTGCCCCGCCTCCTGCCGTGACTC
>OMNN01031172.1:0-21003 GCA_900302755.1 Chromis chromis | reverse complement strand
GCATAGCAGAGGGAAACAGCTTCAAAATCCAGTTATCACCTTGTAGGTTGAATTTGAACTAAAATTATGCATAGTATTTCTTGAAAATGAATGTTTGAAAGTTAATACATGAATTCAAATGAAAACACTGTCAATTTTAAGCAGTTCTCCTAAAGCTCAAGCTTTTTAATTTTTGTTTATATCATTATAATATTACCTCCAAATTACTTGTGCAATATTAGTTTCTGCATCATGTAATTTCATGTGCAATATGTAATGTGCTATAATTACCTCCGCCAAGCGCGAAGCGGCGGAGGTTATGTTTTTGCCGGTGTTTGTCTGTTTGTCTGTTAGTCTGTTTGTTTGTTAGCAAGATAACTTGAAAAGGTATGAACAGATTTTGATGAAATTTTCAGGAAATGTTGATAATGGGCCAAGGAACATGTGATTAAATTTTGGTGCCCCCCTGACCTCCCACTCCCACCCACCACCCAAAAAACGTATATTCGTCATTGATTAGACCTGAATATCCATCGCCGCGGCTCCATTTTTAGCATTTAGCGTCTCACACCCCTCACCCCCCACCCCCACGAGTCGAATATTCAGATATTCGTAATTAACTGGACCCGAATATCCGGAGCATAGAAATTTCTATTCGGACCAGCCCTAATGGGTGGACATGAGCTGCTTGGCGGAGGTCTGCGCTCTCCGAGTGCTTTTCTAGTTATTTTTGTAATAGCTGTATTTTTGCAGATCTGTGTTTGTAAAACATACTCTGGCAATGATTTTTTTCAGGTAGATTCTGTAATGACAGCTGTCTTTTTCTTGGATGTGACACGACGATAATTCTACACCATATCTGTATTTTTGACAAATTGCACTCTGTCAGCACAAACAGGTGATCAAACAGCAGACATGAAACAGATGTGTTTATAGCCAGAGTCATCATATTGCAGCAGTGTGCCCATCTACATCACAGCAAGTTTGAGCTGGATGCTGTCAACTGGGACTTTGAAGCCATAATCAGGATTAAACGGCTGGAAATCGGCTGTGACGAAGTGGAGGGTGGGAAAGAGTGAGTGAAGGGAGAAGGAAAGGGAGGAAGAGGAAAGAAGACATGTATTTTTTGTTTTTTTTACAGCATCTTCCTCTCCGGCTGATTGGTTCCCCTATTTCCTTTGAACGCCCACTCACCTTTTCTTGCTTTTTGCTAATTTTTTTCTTCTTCAGTGTCATCTGTTCCTCACTTCTTGCCATTTATGTCTTTCACTCTGTCGCTCGCTGCTCTGCTCGAACATCGCAGCGTGAGTTTAGCCGCATTCGCTAATACGTTACATACATGCTCTCGCTCCCCTGCAGTTCCTGGACGTCTGTGTGAATATTAATTTGGGATCAGAGCGAGTTGGAAACACAAAAGGGAAGGAAGGAGGTGAGGAAAAGGAGATGACCTTGTTGAAGGTGTGAAATTTGATTAGTCGGATGAGTAATGTACTTTCCCAGGAGACAGGCGATCTGTCATCGTGTCCAAGGCGTGGGTCAACCTCAGTTCACTTCCTCCCAATTCACTGCCATACGTGATGCTGCTGCATGTGTGTTGAGTTTATTTGAACGGAACAACAATAAATACTCCCCGACTTTTGTGTTTAGCTGTATCTGATGTAGGCGGAGAGTGAACTATTACTCTGGCCTGTTGTTGTTGAATTATTTTCCATTATCGCACCTTGAATGGTTGAGAAAGTAGTCGTGGCTGAGGAGGAATGAATTTTAGAGTGTAGGCAGCAAGTACAAATGAAAACCAAATGGAGCAATTAGAGTCTTGGATTGAGAGTAGATGGCATCCAATTTGCAACACGTGTAGAAACAAACACGGTCGACATGTGGCCACAACATGGTATTTTTGTCTAAACTTCTCTGGCTTGCTGCCTCGAAGCAAAAGTTGATTGAACGTTAATGCATTCATACATTGTTATTGGTCACATTAACCTCAATTAACTTTATGACACAAAATGCAGAATGTATGTTGACCCTCATCACATTTTTATTTAGTTTTGGCTAATTTTTCACTGCATTATAACGTCCTGCACCTCTATGGAAACAGCACATACATGGCTAGAGAAAGAACACAAAAGTGTATTTTGTGCTGTAGGTCATAATTGTAATTCCATAAATTATATTAAAAAAAGGGTTGAATTTCCTTTGTTATTGGTTTTTACAAAAATTCTACAAACCTAGAATCAATTTGTTCAACACTGGAAGAAAAAATGCTGGCTCTACATACTATAGATATTTTACAACTTACATTTTTTTATTTTATCTATACTTCTCTTTTATCTGCTCTGTGTAAACATAGCCTGCAGTTCAGCCGAAAAATCCCTGAATTATTCTCACATCACTGTTGATCAAAGATGAGCCACTAAGGGTTTCCCGGTTGCACAGAGGAGTACAGAATGTTTAGTTTTTTACAGAATCTGGTCAGATCGAATGATTAATATTTGGCGAATTTTTAATGAAACATGTAGAATATAGTGTTTTTGGTGAAATATCGTAATTTCAAGCTTAGATTTGGTTACTTTTTTGCTGCTCTGATAAATGGTGTAATTTAAAAAACAGAACAAAATGCCTCTTAAACCCGCAGGCGAGCTTTGGGGTTCTGAGGGTTAATGCATTCATAAATTGTTATCGCTCACATTAACCTCGAGTGACTCTTTTTTGACACAAAGGGCAGGATGCATGTTAATGGTGCGTTATTTAATTTTAGACCCATGCTGTCACTTGCTGGTGAGTAAACCCTCCGTAGACGCACTGAGCAGCCAACATTTGTTTGTTTAAAAGTGAGAGTATTTGAGAAATGCTGTTGTGCAAGTTCCCATGCACAGTCCTGAATACTGAGCTTCAGAGGCAGTGACGTGAATACGAAATCAGACACACACACGCGCACACAGGAGTGGGGTCCAGGGGAAAATGGGAGTTTTTAATTAAGGGTCGGTACACACACTGATTAATTGATGTGTTCTAATACTCCCTCACACACACAGAAGGTTTTAGGGCTTAATCATCTGTTGCACACCCAAAAACATTAATGCAATCTGCCTGCAAGACACACACATTTCCATATCGTACGTAAAACACAAACAAAATTATACAGTTCTGCACAGTGCTGGAATAAACAGTAATATTAATTTTCTTTCACACATTGGCATCCTCATTCCAGTGTGAAAGGTCACTCTGGTAGATTGCGTTAATTGAAAGCAAACAAATCGAGCGTATCAGTCCTAATAATTGATGCAATCATTCTCCTAGGCATTGAATTTTGGATGTTTATTCCCTTGGGCTTTTTAATTAAGAGTTTTTAGGAAACGAGGAAGCTTTGAAAGGCTCCGCATTCGCTTTTCATTGAAATCAGGTGTTGACAAGTAGTTCCCTTGGACAGTTCCAGAGGCTTGTTAATGATGTAGCTCACAGTGTGAACACCAGCTAAGATTTCTCCACTGCAGAAAAATCATTGTCATACAGTTTAAGCTGCGGTGGCCAAGCATCTGTCTTGCAGTCCTTTTCCCAGGGGTCTCCGTTCTCTTCTCAGACATTCTCGTCTAATTGAACGGATGTAATGGAACAGAGAACTCGATTTCTCTCAACCGGCTGGGCGCCTGATTATTCCAGCCACACTCCCGAAGAAAGAAACGCTTTCCAAATAGTTCATCTTGAGGGCAGCATTAAATGCAGCACTGGTTTATTGTTATTCGTAATAAAATGTGATGACTACACCTGTGAATGCATCTGCTTTTTCAAATGTCTTAAAATTGCATGGAAACCTCAGGGGCAAATCTGCTCCATCAGAGCTGCCAATTTTCCTCATTAAAAGCTTTTCTCTTCTTTTTTTTTTTTTAAATACCAGAAATACTGAAGTTTTACTTTTTTCTTACACTAAAAAAGCCATCATGCCTCTTTATGAGTTCTGCTGGTTATTTGACAGCTGGGTTTGCTTGTTTCCGCTGCAACATCTGGCAGGAGCTCCGATTGTTTCTTTTTTCTCCCCCAGACTGAGCCTGCGGTGTACCTGCTCTCACTATGCTCTCCCTAATATAAAATTCCATTACAAGGCTGCACTCTGTGTCGGTCCGAAAGTGTCTGTTTTGCTCGTAAGGCTAAATGATGTATGCCTTGCTAACTGTTCTGCACAATTTGTCCATACATTCTGTAAAATCTCTCACTTACCACATCCTTCTCTCTTCTGCTTGGTCTTTTGTGTTATGCTAAGCTAAGTTCTACATTACAATACAATGTAACCTTATTTTCCAAATTAATAAAAAGTGGAATGTAAAGTTGAGGTAACTCGACTGCAAGTGTTGAGCCAAAGTAGCATGTAATGTTCTTGTTGCCTATAAAACTAGCCTTAACAGCCCTCCAGTTGAGAAATTTACAAAAGGCCTTGTTGAGGCTCCACAGAGCCAGAAGGCTGGCAGAGGTGACATGTTTACAGCTGTCTTGGACAAAGCCTTTCAGAGTGGCATTTCATCACAAAGTCTACACTTCTGCTAGATCGATATGGAGGGAGAGAGGGAAAGATAAAGCAAGAATAAAACGTCCAAAGCCCTGGTAGTTGCCCCTTGAGGCTGCATTATTCATTGAGCTTACAAGCTGAAAATGTTGGACAGAACAAATAAACTGTTGACAGGTTCTCCTCTTTCAGAGCAAATTGGTGCTAAATATGTAAAATCTGTCATTTCAAAAGGAAATTTCTACATAAGAGTCTTAATATTCTCTGCAAATATCATTACATTTCTTGGAAATCCTCCCATTAGATGTTCTTACCAAGCTGGCAGTTTAATAGCAGCATTTTGTGTGTTCAAGTGGAGAATCTAGGCTGATGTTGGTGCTACAGCAAAGGTAATGAGGACATCAAAAACATTAGAACTTGTCTTCTTGAAAAAGTGAAAGTTCACAGTAATCTCTGCAGTATGCCATACATTTGCTGTTGCCTGCTGTGCAAATGGGCTGTTTTGAGAGGAGGAAATGAGCAGCAGTCTGCATTTCACACAGCAGCCCCCTTGATCAAAGAACTTATTTGCTGAAAAGTTAGAATATTCCTCTGAGGCTCCAGGAAGCTATGTTATGGTAAAGTAAATGTGACACTCCAGCACCGAGTTTGGCATGGGATTATTTACAATTAGGAATTTCAGGGGTTTCACACAGAAGAAGCCTTTGGGCCACAATGAATCAGCACAAAAAGGCAAAAAGTGGACCAACTTTGCCACCGGTAAGAAAGGCAGAGTCATTCCCCATCCTCCATTATAAGCTGAAAACCCATTCCTTCAAGAGGTATCTCAAATCACCTTCTCTACACTGAATCATATTCCCTCTGCACATCTTCTGCCTCAGCTAATTTGCTCTTAACTTTAAAAAAGAACTCTCTCCCTTCTGCCTCCATTTTTAAAAACCTTTATTCCACTAATGTTGGTGATCTCAGAACTGAGGCTTATTCTACCAGCGCCTTCACTCTAAATGGCTCTGGATAAGAGCATCCAGCAAAGAAGCACCAAAATGGTCTGAGGACAGTTTTTTTTTTTTTTTTAAGAAGCTGTCTAGTAGGTGTCTGTCAAAGAACTAACATCATCCTGATGGAGATAATTGGATAAGTTCTTTGTTCTCCTATCACCAGACTGGAAACAATTATTTAATGGACTGATGTGATGTGATTAAGTCACAGAGAGTCTAAAAGCATCTGAACTCTATTTGTTCCTTTCGACCCAACTAACATTAGTTTTTAGATATGTGGCAGATTGGGAAACAAATACACTTTTCCCAAATTGATGTAATCAGGAGTTCTGCCTGAACAACCAACAATTTGTTTGCCAGAAAACTAAACATGCAGGGATATTTAATATTTCAGAAAATCAAACAAGGCATTTCTGCCCAGATGAACTAATAGAAACACTGAGATCTTCAGCACACAGACGCATTGTGTTAAAGCGCTGCAGCATGTGAGCGACTATTTTAGGCATGAGAAGTCTAAAGTTGGGAACAAAGACAATGTCAATTAAAAGAATGAGCTGTTTAAACTACTTGGAAGACATTTACAAAAACAGATCTAGTCATTAATCAAAGGAAATTAGAACGAGTGTGAGGGATGAATAAAATGTGGGCGACTAGAAAAAGTAAAATTGGAAGAATACAAGGGAAAGAAGGCTATTAACAAGGTTGGGGAATGATTTAAAGTGCTGCAATAGAGGGAGGGACGGAGGAAAAAGAGAAATGACTTTGGATGGTGCTTTGTGTTTTGGCTGCTTTAATGACTGATTGAGAACAAAAGTCGCTTTTCTAATTCTAATGAGTTTAATTATGGCTTGCCCTCAGCCAGGTGTTTGGATCAGCTAATGTCTGGATTCATTAATTGTCAATTAAAACAGAATCAGGCCCCCGCTCGCAATCCCAACCAGCTCTCCCAGCAAACATTAAAAAGTAGAATAACTGTTTGTTGTGTTGAGCCATTTGATGATGGTCCAAAATAAGACGGGCCTGGGTGCTGAAGTCCTCATAGGAAATTAATATGCAGTTAGGATGCGTCCCTCTAAAGGCAAAATGGTGTTGTTGTTGTTTGTATCTGTGCTATTCAATGATTACATGGATTGGCAGTTTGCATTTCAGTTCTGTAATGCAACTCCTGCTATTAAAAGAAAATAGGAGCGATCATTTTGTGTGATTGTTAAAAGAATTCAGACTTTATACTCTCAAAGATTTAAGTAATAAAGGTGTGTATTTCTATGTCTTTGTGCCCGCATCTGTGCGAGACTGTGAGAGAATAGGGAGATTTTAAGTAGACAACAAATTTGTGCTTAATGCTCGTTGCTGCTGCTGAGAAAACAAATGCTTTCAACTCAGGAGAGCAATAAGGGAGCTGCTGGGGGTGGCAGCAATGAGGTTGGGGACAGGAGATGAGTGTTAACTGCAGTCTGTGCTGCTTTCATTTACTTTGATTCTTACTCACCTGCCTTTACTTTCTTCTTCCTCGTTCCCTGTTTTATTTTTATCTGCTTTTTAGCAAAAGCGGAACATTAAACCCTTCAGGAATGTTGGATTTATTTCAGGGCAGGCTCATTAGCTCTCACTAGGTGTTGCTAATAATATGACAGCTGGGGGTAATTCATAATGTGAATGTGATGATGAAACTAAAGTTCAATTTCCTGAAGTATAAATGCACAAAAAGTTTGGAAAATGATTGTTGTGCAATGTTAAAGACACACCTGGAAGACACAAAAGTGAAGACATAGCTCAATATTAAAATAGGGTTGATAATCACAGATTAACTCTACAATACATCACATCAAGTACTGACTCTAGTAGGTTAAACATAGATATGGCACCAGTGTATCAATAATGTATAGCAAGAAAAGTAACAAGAAAAATTGCCAGATTGATATTTTGTCTCACTCCTACACTAAAAACAGTAAATTGTTGGACCATCTTAATTACTTTATTTGGTAACACACAATTGAATTAAGTTTGTTCAAAATAGGTTAACAAGTAATAGTAACGCAACTAGTTTAATGCTAAAGGAGTAGTAAACCTAATTTTTGCACTTTTGCAAGAGAATATTAGTTTATAGGGGCAAAGTGTAATTTCAAGTTAATGGAATCCGCAGAAGTAAACTACCATCACCAAAGCAAAGACTGAGATTAATTCTAACCATACTTCACTACAACAACTCCAGTACACAAGTATTGTATTTTCCATTAGAGCATTAATTGAATGTTGATTTTCTGCAGTATTTCCCCACTTTGTTGTTAGTTATGAGTGTGGCAACCACTATTCAGTCATATCATTGTAGTAGTAATTTCATCATAACGTTTCAAAAGTTTGCAGAATAATTTGGAGACAGAATAGACCACACACCTAAAGGGAACGCAGCAATAGGATATTGTAGACATGGATAAAGGTCCTCGGTACAACTTCTTTTGGTTTGTTCCTTTGAGGCTCTTCAAGAGAAAATGATGTTCAGTCAGGTCTTTTAAGACTACAGTAAGTGTCCCAGCATGGTGGTAGAGTGTGTAATGAAATTGGTCAAGCGGTGATATTCGGGCGGTGTGCAGCAGTGTGTCGGCGACTACTGGAGTTTATTCTATTTAAAACACACTAAAGCTACTGTGACTGTGTGCATCCAGATAAAGCAAAGCTGTGCAATTAAACTGCCACCTTGCTGTTCTTTTCTTCCCCTGTTTTTATTTCATTGTCCTGTCAATCAGTGTTTTTTTTTCTACTACCAGCATTTACCAGGTTTTTTTTTTGTTTTGTTTTGTTCTTTCCAATCCCCCCCCCTTTCCATTCTGTTTCTCAATCTATTATTCTCTTCCTTCATTGCTCCTTATCGGCCATGACAGGGTGGCCGGCATTGTTTTCACTGTGTGAGTGTGTGTTTTTGAGAGTCATTGTGGTAAAATGTGGTCCTGGAGACACCTACAGCTGCAGGAACCACCGCAAAGGTTGTAGGTCTGTATAGATCCAGGTTATGGTAGTCCTTCAGTAAAAAGCAACTGGACTTCTCCTTTAGGTTCTTGAAGACGTTCAACCTCTCAACAAAGAGGTTTCTTTGGTTCTTCAAAACATCATGGCAACTGGACTTCAACTTTAGGTTCTTGATGATGTATCACCTCTCATCCAAGATGTTCATTTCTGAAGAAACTGAAGATCTTAAATGAGAAGTCCAGTTGCCATGATGTTCTGAAGAACTGCAGAAGCCTCTTGGATAAATGGTGGAACATCTTCAAGAACCTAAAAGAGAACCTTTTTACTGCAGCTCCTAGGGATTACCGGTTGTTGGTAGGGTAAGGCTGTTTTGAAAATATGTCTGTGAACAGATTTTTTTCAATTTTATTTTTAAAAGTACAAATCCGAATTATATATAGTTTTGCTACTAAGATTTGTTTGTAATTGTAATGTCCATAGATGCCTGTGGGACTCAAGTGGCGGGGGTTATTGATCTTTACTCGACCTTCATGTGTAGCTGATGATGAGTTAACACCACATTTGCATATTCAACCCCTTTATTTGTAGATCTGTGTGTTTGTGAGTATATGTCCACACCAGCCTAAAGCATTTCAGTGCCTATCAGCCTGGTTTAAAGGTTGCATTGTGTTCAAATCCAGCTGGAGCAAACCCCAAGCGGACAGAAGGGACAGGGTCAAAAGGCTTTGTGGGCGTAAAACAGCGCTTCCAAGGTTTCGAAGGCGAAGAGTGTGTGTGGAACTCACTGCATCCCTTTGTAGAATGAAACACCCCGCAGATGTTTAATGACCCACAGTTCACTGCAGTTTAAGCATTGCACCATTAATTATGGAATTACTAGCAGTAGACCAGCAGGCGAGTGACATGGCAGGGCTGAATCTTGCTGTTTTACTTTCAGCAACAGGCTCATGTTTTACTCTCACATGCATCAATAGGGAATAAATGAGGTGGGATTAATCTTTATTGTCTTGTTTCTTCTTTCTTCTACTGCACAAACACTGCTATGTTTACAGATCTGGTTCCCTTTTGGGCTACTAATTTGAAAATCTTTGAGCCCTTAATTCTTTAAGATGCTTTAAGTAAATATCCACCAACTGTCTTGTACTAGAGTTAAAAAATAAAATCGCTTTCCGGAGAAGTCTTCGCTCTTCTCGAAGAGCTGACACATTGTGTGACCGAATTGAGCGCTGTGACCCGTTCCACAGATTGGACAAAGCTGTGACATCTGTTTTCAGTTACTGGATAAATATTTAATTATTCATATCTTGTACAGGCGGTTGCTCACAATAGGACACTGATTAAACCTCACCTTCTATTGAACTTTGCACAGATTTTACAAACTAATCAGTTATTGTTCACGTCGGCGGCTGACCCTGAACCCCGGGTGCTTCAAATTATGGTGGTGTCTTTTTCATTCGCGGTCCAGTCTGTATAAAATAACTAAAAATGCGAAGACCACTGCAGAGCGACTTCATTATTTCTTTGCACAGCAACTTGGGCCGAGTCATTATTGTAGCTAATTGTAGCTGGAGGCTGAAACCACTGATCTGAAGAAGTTTTTGAGTGTCTTCGGAGTGCGCTCAAATAGTGATCAATGACTTTTTAATCTTTTCCACAGGAACAAATGAATATGTTTGGTAATAGGGTCCTACGCTGCATGTTTTCAAGTAGTATTTATTGTCTGTCCTTTTATTTTGAAGTCTGTATTTGCTAAAGCTGAGCTGGTATTTGGCATATGTTTTCGTACACTAACTGAAGACCTCATCTAAAGGACAAACTGTACATGTTCCTCACCTAGAAATGTTTTTTTTTTTTTTATTCTTGCAAGATATGGTTTTCTTTGAGAAAAGTGCTATGAGTAATGCTGAGCAATGTGCCAAGGTCTGCACGCCGTTAAACTCAAAATTTTTCATGGAAATAATACATTTTCTGCCGTATCTTTGCACTGGCGCTGGCAAGCAATGGGATATTGTTAAAGCTTCAGTGTTCCCCTTGTAGTCCCAGTGCTGTGGATGTTTGACAGCACTTTGATCCTAAGAAACCACAAACTAAGCTGCGGCTTAAGATGCATCAAATAACAAAATGCAACCCACATAGCTGCAGATATTGTATATAAAGCCCTCACCTCGAGAGACGCAATGACAGCCTATTGTGTCAGTTGATAAGACGCTAAAATCTATTTCCACTTTTTTTTCCTTTGAAGGAAAAAGATAACAAAAATACATTTGCTTTTTCTTTTTGACAAACTTACCCCATACATTTGCAAAGTTGCTTTACAATAGAGTCTCCTAGTATAGTTTGTTTTGCAGTGCACAATGTAGGAGTCAATGGAATCTGAGCTGTCTTTATTTACACTTTTTCACCCAACGCAATGCCTGTATGGCTAATAAGCATGGTACATTCTTCAATAAACAGACATATTCTCTTCATGTCTTCGCAGCTGCAGAATCTCCTTTTGTTCCATTTTCTTCCAACTTAAACTAAACTTTCTGTAGACAGTGCACTCAGTACCAATATATCAAGCAGCAGTTAACGATGAATATCTCAAAGTAATAATCTTCCTCAGTATTTGGCCTTTAGAAATGGGTAAATAAGGAGCAAGGTTAAATTACTTACTGCTTGGTGCTGTCAGCCGCAAAGCTAAAGGACTTTCTCTCAGCAGTTGGCCTCAGTTGTAGCTCAGCTGATGGCTATAAAGCTGTGTTTCTTCAGGTAAGCGCTCCAAACCAGATTCAATTATTACAATGTGTGTACCTAATGAATAATTCTGGTTTGGTTGCATGGGGACAGAAGCATATTTATAAGACCAACAGCTGGATCATATTTGTTGTTGTAAATTTGTATGAGCATCATTTCTGCAGCTTTTAGCCTTGATAAATGAGAGATGAGAGCAGATTAGTTGGGTTTTAGAGCTCAGAGTGATCATGCATGTTTGTGGCAGTGATTTAGCAAGCAATTTTCAATGTGCTTTATTGAAATAGCGTCAGAGATGAACACTAGAAAGCTGATGGCATGAAAAATTCCACCATTTCTTCACAGCCTTCCAAATAAGCAAGTATATATTGAAGTCCTTGTCATTTTCTATTCTGCCTTTTCCCACTCCTTGTATTCCGATGTTGCTTGGTGTCTAGAAAGCAGCCAAAAAGCCTAGAAGATAGCACCCTGCTGTATCTGTCTCTCCTAATCTGCCACTGCCTCTCACACACATGTACATACACCAAATCTCCTGCTGTCAGAGTCTCAGAAAAGAAGCCGCAAAACGTCTCAAGATGAGAAGAGTTACAAGATTTTACTGCCTCCTTCTGATCATGAGTCTGAAGGGAGCCTTTGGGGGATGATGAGTCGGAGGAGTAGGTGGTAGCATCGCCACATGGAGGACAAAAAGAGAGACTGAGGAGTGAAAAATGATGAAAAGAGGGCAGGAAGCTCCCATTCCATTCCTTGTTTTGGGGGAAAAGTGAAGAGATGGGCAGTGGGTGGGATGTTGAGAGAGGTAATGATGAGCAGCAGAGTCCCTGTGGTGAAGTGAGAAAAGAGAGGGAAAAGGCAAAATCACATCTGGGACAACATGTGAGAAAAGCAGAGATGTCAGGAATAAAACGGAGCACACTGAAAGGAAACGCTGAGAATGGAAGGAACATGAGTGATGGAGAGGTGTTGGGGTTAACAGAGGAAATGCTGTGGAGAAGCAGAGAATGAAACTTGTTCAGGTTTTTTAAGAGGTGTCAGTGAAGTGATGTGCTCTCCTGGTTGCAACAGAAGACACGAGTTGAATGAGGGAAGTTGGCTGAGGTGAAAGAAATAAAAAAAAAGGACTTGGAGAAACAACAATCAGGACCAGGGGGAGTAAATACTGAAAGAGGAGAGAGGGGAAAGGGACAGAAATTGGATAAAAGGCAAAACTGAGACAAGCTGAAAGAAGCGAGTGACAAGGAGAGGTTAAGTAACAGAGGAGAGGACTAGTAAGATCCAAGGAGCTGTGAAGTGAAGTTACTGAAACTTGAATGGGAAATTTATGCAAAGTGCAATCCTTTGTATATTCCTTTAAATGTGGTCATTAAAAGAAAAAAGAGAAAAGCCTACACTTAAATCGTCAAATATGATTTTGTTTGGATTAGATGTGAAAATATGCCATTAATTAGGACTACAGTCTCTAGAGCTTACAATTAACTGTGACAAATGGCAATGATGATGATGGCAACGACATCGTCAAGCTTGAGCAGTGGAGTGAAAGACAACACAATACAAGGCACAAGTATGGAAGTACAGAGAAGCTGATTTGACTTAAAACTGAAAACCTAAACATCTGTTGGCTGGCAGGCATATCAGGACTTTAAGGAGGTACATGTGTTTGGCAAACCTGGAATTGAAGAGCTTTATGAATTCAAAATTGGGAAGGTTATCATTAAATACTGACCTAACAACACTTGATTAAATCCTAAAACTGCAGCAATGAAGGTTTCAATGTCAAGTATGTTAATGTGTCAAACATTACAGTATAATTAAGCATGTACTGTTTAACACAAAGCTCTTAATTCACCCTTTTATTGACAGAAAACATTAAAGCTGCACTTTCTTTTTTGGTGTCTGATCAAGGAGACTAACTTCACTTACAGGAATAAACAGTGAACTCAGAGCTTTTTAGCCTCTTTTATCTCATTGTTGTGGTCCCGATTTATTTTTTTCTGGTCTAATTTCCGGCTACCACTACCTGCTCAGCACTGAACAGCAGACAAAGGTAGTAAACAGAGAGTTTGGTAGCTATAAAACATTTCCCTCAGGACTTGAGAGACCAACTTCTCAAAGCAAAACCAAAACTGAGCTAGAGCAAGATTGAAAACTGGAGTTGGAGATTTATGTCCTCTTAGTTTATCTATTTTTTTTTAACCATTCTACAGATTTTGTGTTAGGAAATTATAGTTTGGCAATAACATCTATTTTATGCATGACGCACATAATTTATTTCACTTTTAATTTATCATATATCAGCTTTCCAGTGGGTCAGAAGTTTATATACACTAAGTTGATTGTAAACAGCTTGGGAAAATTTCAGAAAATTATGTCAATATTATGACAATCAGGGATCATGTGGCCATCATACTGTTGCATAGGAGATGCGTGCCGTCTCCTTCATACAAATGTGCTCTAGTGTGAAAAGTGCAAATAAATTCCAGAACAAAAGCAAGTGACCTAGTGAATATGCTGAAAGAAACTGGTTTAAAAGCATCTATATCCACAGCAAAATGAGTCCGATATCGAAATAGCCTGAAAGCCCACTCGGCAAAGAAGAAGCCGCTACTCCAAAGCGCCATAAAAAGCCAAACTACAGTTTGCAGCAAAACTAGGAAAGTAAGATCTTTATGAAGCTTTATGGAGAAATGACCTCTGGAAACAAACAAAAAAATAACTGGCTAGAAAGATGATAGTCACTGTGAGGCACGGTGGTGGCAACATCATCTAATTAGGATACTTTACTGGATCAGGGACTGGTGCACTTCACAAAACAGCATACTTCCAAAGATCTGGGGAGAGGCGTGTAATATTTATACTATCTTACTGTACTTTTCCCCCCCAAAAAAACAGCGTAGTCTGTTCCAGTACATGGTACGTTACATGTAGTGTGCCAAAAATACCAGTAATGAGGCCTGCAAACCTGACTTAGTTATGGGCCAACATTCCACCAATCTATTGTGAGAAGCTTCGGGAAGGCTATCCAAAGCAGTTAAATAATTTCAAGGTGATGCTATCAAGTACTAGTAAAAGTGTATGTAAGCTTCTGACCCAATGGTGATGTGCTGAATTTAGTCATTCTCTCTACTAATATTGTGACATTTAAGATTTTGAACTAAAAGTGTTCCTATCCGACCTGAGACAGGGAATGTTTACTACAATTAAATGTCAGGAAATGTGTATGTAAACTTCCAGCTACTACTTTACATTCATCAGGAAGAAAGACACACAACTTTAAATAGCTGCTAATGTAGGTTTGTGTCTGTTGAATGTGTAAAAAGACAACTGTTTCCCAAAATATTCTCTGCAACAATGCTATAATGAAATGTCAGTGTTTGTGTTTTCTTCCATTGCCTCCAAGTGGCCCAAAAAATCAATTAATCCGGCTTTGAATTAGATCTGTGCGTGTTGGTTTGAGTGTTGACAATGATTAAAGATTCCCTTGGTGTGTATTAATGTTTAATGAATAAGGCCTAAAGTTTTGTGACAACCATCTAACAAATATAATTCTTTCACTGCTCCCACTGAGCCTGACCATTCAGCTGTGGGAAAGACCGATCACATCATGTAGCTCAATTGGTGAAGCATTTACTGACACTGCCATGGTCAGGGGTCCCATTCCTTGTGCAGCTCAATAGCAAGGTTACGAGGGTGCAGTGACCCCAATACTGCTGGAGGGCTTCAACCGAGATACAAAAAAAGTCCTCATGATGGTGCTGGGTAAGTTGGATTAAGGCATCGAGCAGAAGTCTCTGTTCTGTTCTTGAACTTGGTGGGGTTTTTTTTGTGGTGTTACAAAGATGTGGCAAGAAAAGCGGTTAGATTTTAGCAGGTGGAATATTTTAAAGAGCAAAAAGAGAAAAGGCCAAGGAGGCAGGAAATCAGAACCCATCAAGAAAATGTTCTTTTAGTGTCTGAATGAGGAGAAGGTTGGAGACAGAAGGTAGATAAAATGTGTGAATGAGAGTAAAAGTGCAGGGCAGTGGTGAAGAACAGAGAGCAGCTGAATGGAAGTACAAATGATCACATTACATTACCAGATTGGGATTTATGGATTAATAATTAGACTTTTCCATACATTTTAAAGATTTTAAATCTAAGAAAGAGCGTGCAATAATTCAGTGAAAATTCCTCGATTAGATTTATGACAGGCTTTGTAGTGCACCACATTTATACGACTACAGCATTTTATGTGTGAAGAAAATGGAGAGGGACAAGGACGGAGGGGCAGAGATGATTTGCCACAATATATTTGGGTGAAATAATAAGAGAAGAAAGATGGATTGTAATATTAAAGTGTGTGAGTGCGTAGGCGGTGGGTTGCGGATATAGAAGCCAGAAGTGTGAGTGATTCTAAGAGACGCATTCAAATTATTAAGACTCAATGACTTGGAGAACCAAATAGTATTTTTGTCTAATCGGGAGCACAAAATAAAGTAACTAAAAACAAAAAGAGAGAGGAGGACAGGGAGAGAGAGCTAAGTTGGAAAAGAAATGGAGATTTGGAGCTAACGTAGTGAACAAAGGATTGAATGAGAAGTCAGTGGAGGTGAAGGAGAGCAAATTAGATAGAAGGCTAAATTAAAGATTGTGTGAGAGGAAGGCACAGAGAAAGAAACGATGCATGAAGGTAACGCCTTGCAGGAGACTCAGTCTTATATCATTTTAGCACCTCCATAGTTTGAACATCCTCCTTTGTCTTCCTTCTTTGTCTCCTCTACCATCTTTTTCTCTTCCATCTCCTCTTGTTCTTTTAAAGGTGTTCTGTGTAGCATGTCATTGTCAAATTAACTACCTTGCTGTAATTAAACACACTGTAGCTGTGGCTGTTGGTCTGTCTTGGCTCTGTGATGTTGATAGTGCTAATGCTAATCAAATTTCAGCACAATTGCAAGCTTTCTTCCTGTCTAGTGACTATTTTCCTTCTCTCCTGCTGCTGCAGTATATCAGTTCTACTCTCCACTTACCCCTCTCAATATCTGCCTTCACTGCTACTCACATCTCTCTTCGTTTCTTTGCTCTTCTATCTGTAATCAATCTTTTTATCTACCTCACTTCTGCCATCCCTCAGCCTCTATCACCAAATCTTTCAATCCTCTTTCCCAACTCTTTCTCTCTGTCATTGTCAGTGCCAGACTGTACTGAGTTGCAGCAAAGTTGCACAATAAAATAGGGACATGTTGAATTTAAGAGATGCTGACAGCATATGATCAAGAAGTATGGGAGATATGCCTTTTTGTGCTGGTCTGATCCATGCAGATAAAAAGGTTCTGAATACTTTGAATTAGTGCATGAAAATCTCACAGTCCCTTCAGATATGATTAGGAAGGTAATATTTATGTGAGTATTCTGTACCCATCAACCTCCATTATTAGCTCTCCTGACAATCTGCATTTATCATTCGGGCCTCATTTCCCCTGAGCCTTGTTAACCATAATTGCAAACAGAAAAAATAATTGAATACTAGACAGAAACAGTCATTAGTGTCTGGCTGGTTGTGGAATCTATATGTCGAATGTTCAGCTTAGCATTTTAATTTGATGCATCAAAGAAGAGTGGGATTAAAAATAGTCAGAATTACATTTTGTCGTGCTGGCAAAAAGATAGAATTTACTGTAAAAGTTCCAGATTCTCAAAGTGTGTCAAAATAAAATGGCACAGCAGTAGTCTACTAGGAATCAGATGACAGGCACATACTGTACGGTAACAGAGCTGTCATGTATTATCAGCAGTCTGCTATAGAACAAAAGGTCACATGTGAAATTGAATCAAACTCAAATTAAATTTCACTTCACAAGTGTCGTTGATTAACATGATTACTCATGTGCTGTACTTTTGCAGATTATTTTTTTATTGCTGTAAATTAAGCTCACACTGAGTCACAATGCTTCAGATCCACTACTTGAAAATTACAGTTAAGGTGACTAATTAGGTGTGAAGCACGGTGTGATTTGTACAACCACACCATCTTCGCAGGAGTCGTTGAGTGACGGCATCCAGTAAAACAATATTTAAAGTCGCTCTCTGGATGTTTGTTAAACTTTTAAAACCTAATCTCTGTATCAAAATAACATATTTAGACTTTTTTTCTATGAAATTAGCCCATTCCTACTGTAAAATGGTCTCCCCCCAGAATGCACAGATGTATGAAGTCTGTCTTCACCCACCACTCATGGCAGCTTGAGCACATCAGCTCACCAACTCTAAAACTACTCTCTGCTACACAATGGAAAGTTGTAATATAAGATAACATTTTACATATGAAACTCCAGAATTCTGAATCTGTGTTTTTGAGACTGTCATCAATACACTGCAGTTTCAAGAACAGAACAGTCGTTGTATTGACTGCATATTTTGTTCTTGATATGTCTTCTACCATGTAAAAAACACCATATGGTCATGTTAAAAAGGTAAAAAACCTGACTTTCATTTGGGAGTCTTTAACAAAAAGGAAAACCTGAGTAAAAAGAGAAAAAACAACCTAATATCTGATGTACTGAATAGCTCTGACTCACAAATGTAGGACCATATGGATATGTAACAAGGTAAAGACCTTGATTTGCACCGGTGGACGTCTTTTAAATGTGATTATACACATTGGTACAGATAAGTATGTCAATAGACACTTTTTTTCTGTTTAATATGTTTTAAATAACTTAATATTCAGCTGAATCTACACTCAGTCTTGTAAAATGTACTAGCATTAAACAAGAGCGATTAAAAGCATCTTCTTTATTATACTGTATCTGTCCATTCATGATGAATCCCTACAAATATGGTTTTTATTGTCTGGTCATTTCTTTTACAATATCACCACAGTCTCCCCTAAAGTTGATTTGTGTCCCCCTAAGTTGCAAAGTCTGCACTTATTAAATCAGTTTGACTCTCTGCCAAGTTTAGGAAGGTTGAGTCATGTTTTAAAGGATCTCTGGGTGCATCTCCTGCAGCTGAGGTCTGCTCAGCTGTTTTCTAGTTTGCATTTATTGTACTGCTTTGACTTTATTAAGAGAGTTCGGCTAATAAATTCAGACTATGCACTTGTGGTGAATTTGCATAGCTGCTGTGGAAATGTCACAGCTTTGCAATCGTAATCTGCTGCGATGATAGTGGTGCCTTTGACAGCAGCACAGTGCTGATTAGACAGATTTCTGCTGTTTGTATTGTGGCACAGTTTAGCATGTTGCACAACTGGTCCAACTGGTTTGTAGCGCAGGAGGTGCTGAGTCCTGATGCATCCTGAGTCAGCAGTTACTCAGCACTCTGCAGGGGAAATGCATCATACCTTCATCATAACTACAAATGTCAGAGGAAGTTTGGCTACAGGCTGACATGGCCTTTAAAGACAAACACATGTACCCGAAACAAATGCACACAGAAATGCACAAACACCACTGCCACAAGGTTATCCTGCAATGCATGCGTGTCTATGTTCAAAGGTAATCTGGTGTGCGGCTGTGGATGTGTGTGTTTGCACGTTACTCAGCATTTTTTTTTTAATTAGTCAAATTGGGCCAGGGTTTTGCCGACGGCTAAGAAAGCAGAGGGAGGGCTGCTGCTCTGCGCTGTGTTGTTCTTGCCCGTCACACATAAGTGCACATATACACATGCAGACAAACGCGCACTGACTCCCTGTTTCTCAGAGGTGACTGTAGCACAGACTCATTCTTGCTTTTAATGTGGCCACTTATGAGTTTCATATCAAACTGCCCTCCAACCTGATGTCTGCAGACACGCATGCAATCACACTTACACACACTCTCTGCTTTATTTCTCCTGTCACTGTTGATGGTCTCAAATTAGAACACTGTCGACTGCTCAAGCAGCAGCTGGTGTCTAAAGCTCAAGAGACGAGGGAAACATTAACCCTTTTCACACATTAGTTACTGAGTCTCATTGAGCCCTTTGTGGTGATAAAATCTGGTAATAAAATAAGAACAAAAATAACACCAACACTCAGAGTACATTGTGTTGGTTTTCCGTCCTCTCCCTCTCTCACATGAGGAAACATTCAGCCATGGATACACACCGGGGCACACACAGAAACACACTGAAAGCTAAACACAATGACCTCCCCCTTCCTTCACTTCTCTCCCTCTTTCCCTTGCTCATCATCATCTATTTGTCTATCTCTAGGTGTGTCAGCATTCTCACATTCCCCCGCTCTCTCTCTCCCTCTGTCTGCATGTCTCTCCATCTTGGGCATTTAGCAGCGTTTGCAAAGGGCTTAATAGAATCAGAAAACATGCGTGACGAGAGGTAGATAAAACACACACACAAAAAAATCACCTCTTTCCATGTCTTTCTGCAGTCCTCTGCCTCTCTTCATGGATTTGAGGCTTCATTTTGCATAATTTTGATGGTTAATCGAACTACTCTGCTGATCCAACAGAGAATAAACAACTAGGCTGCAGCTCTATGCAGCATTATGTCCCTTTAAGTTCATTGTTTGGTTTCTATGTCCCATACCACCTCGCTGTTGAAATATTCTTGGTACATCCAACTGAGACAGGAGCGAGAGGCAAACCCAGAACACGCTAGTGGGATTAGGTTTCCCATCTAACCTTTAAAAAGCCCTGAGAAGCTACTAAAGGGCACAAACAAGGAGACGGAGGTAGACTAGCTTTACCTGTTGCCACCCTGAACTGGATAAAGTCAGAGTATGAATACATTTATGTTTTGGGTTAATGTTTTCCCAGTTACTGTTGTCTTTTCATTGTCTCAATTATATATTTAGCAGTTTAATTACCTATGCTCTGCTGCAGATTACTGCCAGCTCACATCTTGCTTTGCAGCCAAATTAGTGTTAAACTCAGCTGCAGGTAGCAGTAAAACATTCTTGTAATGTCTTACATTAGTCTGTCTGAAACTAGCAGATGTGGTTGATAATAACAAAGCATCAGAACCATGATCCATTAGCCTGTCAGCTTTTAGTTCCTGCTCCGTCTCTGTTGTCACTTCAGCTCTCTTTCTTATTCGCTGTCATATTAAATCTGCTCTTTGAAATCTTTTGTTTACTCTTGTTTGTTTTTTTCCTTTTCTAAATGCATTTCTGTCCCTGGAACTATTGATCTCCTTCCATCAGTTTGCTTTTATGTGCTGCTTTCTTATCCCATCTTACTCTGTCTTATATGCTGTTTTTAATTACCTCCAGAAGGGTTACTTCACCCTTACCTTCTAATCAGCTCCACTGACTGACAAGTAAACAACTTCATTTTCGCCTCGCAGACGTGCACACACTACAGCTCCTTTGACTCACAAGTTTGCCTTGAGCTCAAAACATTTTCATCAAGACTGAATCATCTTCATTTCCTCTCCAAATTCAACCTAAAACCAAAGCGCTGACATTTTCTAAAATTCTTTTATATCCAACTTGTGCCCTCATAGATTTAAATAAAGCTCTGTTCTGTGCTAAACTTCACAGATAGATAATATACGATAAATTCTTTTCACACATTGTAAAAAATGCATGTGAAATACATTTGTAAACACACACAACCATGACAAACGTCCTACTCCCTTCTGTAAATGAGTCAGTCTGTTTCATACATGTAATTTTTATTATTTATATCAAGTCCATAGAACAATATTGACTTTGGCAAAATGAAATAAAAACAGAAAGGAAACAACATTAATGGTTAAAAGTCATTATTATTAATGTAGTTGGCTCTGTTTTATAGGCATCTGTGTGTGTGTGTTTGTGTGTGTGTGTGTGAGAGAGAGAGAGAGAGAGAGAGAGAGAGAGAGAGAGAGAGAGAGAGAGACACAGAGAGAGAGAGAGAATGTGTGTGTGTGTGT
>OMNN01031170.1:0-17583 GCA_900302755.1 Chromis chromis | reverse complement strand
TCTATGTATGTATTTGGGGGCGGGTTTTTAATATGTGTTGTTTTTATGTTACATGTTTTTATTCTGGGAAGCACTTTGGGTTACTTTTTATTGTATGATAAAGTGCTATATAAATACAATTTGATTGATTGATTGATAGTTAATTTTTGTCTTCTTCTATTAGTTCCGTTTGTATTGTATGTTGTTAATATGACTCAAAAGGTCAAACTGTAATAATGACACAATCTCTCCGTGCTATCAGCTCATGTCAGAGGTACAGACCAGCGTGCACCGACGACAATGGTGATGATGATGAGGCTCTCTCTCAGGTCCACTGTGACCTGCTGTCTGCTTCACAATAGTGTCATCAGCCCGGTTGGTTGTGAAGCAGCATACAGAGGCTGCACCTCATAGAAGCTTTTATTATTCAAACTACTATTGTCCATTGTACACGTGTGTAGGCGCAAGCACAACCTTTCCAGAGGCGGAAAGGCAGTAACGTCTAATATTGTTTTCTTTGTTTCTGCATTGTTATTTTTTGCCTAAGAACTCGCATTACAGCTTGTTTTCTTGTCACTTTTTCAGGTGCCTGGCAACATCTTTCAGTGTCTTCATAGTAACTAGCGGGGAGTCTATTTAAAGGTGTAGGTTTTAAATTTAGCACGGGTACCCTGCAGCTTTTCAAAAGAAGCTAATTTTTACATGAATCATTTAAAATATTTTTATAGAGTCTGACTGGAAGTAAACACAGATATTAGCTGTCTGGAGCGGATATGTTTATAACAGCATTTGCTTTTAGTGACTATATGGAGTCATTAATGTTGTATTGTAAATAAAATTACTTTTGTAGTTAAAGTTTTGTCTGCCGTGTCTTGCTGTTATGCATTTGAGCCTCTGACCCGTCCCGTGACAAATGGGGCCAATAAGACCAACTGTTGCCAGACCAGGGATCATACCCACCACTTAAGATTACTAATAATGCATCTACCTGTACTGGGCTATCCTATTGTTGCGCAAAAAGCCATCGTGACTGGACAGAGGAACGATCATTAGAGGCTCATAGAAATGAGCTTGCCATGTGACACGAGATTAGTTTGAAATATAATTTACATGTAGATATACTGAACCCTTTTAATTTCTTTCCCATATCTGATGCCTGCACGCCAACTAAAAGTCCTGTCCTAAAAAATTCATCCATCACTTATGACCTGTACCCAGTTTATCCTCTAAACAGTCGCAGGGAGCTGGAGCCTATTCCAGCTGACTTTGGGCAGGAGGCGAGGTACACTCTGAACATGTCACGGCGAACCATGCTTGCTCACACTAGACTTAAAAATCCCTAAACAAAAACCAAAGAGATTTTTAAAACTTATCAGATATTTTTCATTTCCTTTGGTTAGTGGCCACGGTATGAATCATTTTTCTCTGCGTCAACCAATATTTATAGGAACTGGTTCTGATTGC
The DNA here is from genome assembly GCA_900302755.1 of Chromis chromis. Lineage (NCBI taxonomy): Eukaryota > Metazoa > Chordata > Actinopteri > Pomacentridae > Chromis > Chromis chromis. The sequence goes on along the minus strand of OMNN01031170.1, from coordinate 16,140 downwards.
AGGTTCCATTTTGGGTCCAAGTTGGATTTGTTTAGCTCTGCAGTCTGTTCCTCCCTTATCAAACCTACAATTCACAATCTCCCTAAAATAGTATCATGTGCCTCTGACGTTACAGGCATTTACAAAGAAAAATGAACATGTATACAGTCACAGTTGTATTGGATTGTGATGTTTCGCCTTGTCTCGGATTAAGTCCTCTGCTTCTCCTCTCAAAAATCGGAAAATATAGGGACCCTAGGATGGTGTATATTTTACCTTGTAACAGTGACATTACACCGTCCCTTCTCAGGGAACCTACACTCTTTGAGGTGTCTTTATAGGATGACCTTGGTCTCTCGATTTGTCACCACTTCCAAAAGAATTTGTCCTTTGGTGATTGCTTTCCTTTTCACAAAGCTTCTGGCAGGTATCCAGAGGATTAGGTGGGGGGAAAAGTATAGGCAGTCCGACAAGGTTGTACAGCTGCTGTTGTCCACTTGTTTATTGTGCCACAGTTGATTCATTTAGGTGGGAAGGTAGAGGGAGCATTTGTTACTGTTGAAGGCAGTGCTCTTTATGCAGATGGCAAACCTCTGAAATACCTTTACACAGAGATACTTTGGTGTCACGACTGTTCAGTTTTCATGGTTTAGCTCTCCAGAGTCCACCTGTTTTTCTATTTATTTACATAGTATACAGATAAATGAATAGGGCAGTGGTAGGTCAAGCTGATTGTGAATTTTAAAAGGGTAGTTCAGTGTCTTTGAAATGGGGCTGCTTATTAGTAGTCGGTGTATCACCTACAGTGGATGACAGTCTGCACACTCCCAGTTTGAACAAGCAACATGGAAGCCTAACAATGAACTTCTACGGATGGGGTCAGCAGCAAAATGGATTTTAGCCACTTTCCAACACCCCAACTGAAAAGAATCTATCAGTTTAAGTGTACACTATATTTAGAATATTTTCAGTGCATTACCTGGCTGTCAGACAGACCTTTCTGACAGGAAACAAAAGCCCCTACTGTACATCGATCCATGCTCTCTTCTGAGCCACCAGGCTTTGTTGACAAAAACAGTCATTTATACCTTGGGGTAAAATTACTGTTACGGGAGTTGCCGGTCTACTGCTGCCTCGATTGATTTGTTTGTTTGTGTTATTGTGTGACTTTTGGTGTTTTAATATGGCAGTCTGGTGGCAAATTAAAACTGAAATGCTCTGAAGGGAAACTGCAGTCGGATAGTGATTCTCTGCGGATCTGTTTCTACAAATTACCCATTTCAGTTTCACTAAGTCCTGTCTGCATTTTCAGACATGGGGAGAAAAAAGAAAAGGGATTTCTCTTTCCATAGTGAAAATAGCATCTATATACCACATAGAACATCTCATTTCAGTCCCCACATCAGGGATTTTAAGGTGGCAAAGTAATAACACACTCTTGGAATCTGTTCCAAAATATATTAAACTATAGGTTGTCCGTCATGTACAAAATAACTTTCTGATAAAAGACTGTCTAGCACGACTGTATTGTGTATTCTCAGCCCTTTTTAATAAGATAGTATCTCTCTGCATCCTTCCTCCCCTGACAAAAGGTCAAACTGTAATAATGACACAATCTCTCCGTGCTATCAGCTCATGTCAGAGGTACAGACCAGCGTGCACCGACGACAATGGTGATGATGATGAGGCTCTCTCTCAGGTCCACTGTGACCTGCTGTCTGCTTCACAATAGTGTCATCAGCCCGGTTGGTTGTGAAGCAGCATACAGAGGCTGCACCTCATAGAAGCTTTTATTATTCAAACTACTATTGTCCATTGTACACGTGTGTAGGCGCAAGCACAACCTTTCCAGAGGCGGAAAGGCAGTAACGTCTAATATTGTTTTATGCATTGTTTTTTTTTTTTGCCTAAGAACTCGCATTACAGCTTGTTTTCTTGTCACTTTCTCAGGTGCCTGGCAACATCTTTCAGTGTCTTCATAGTAACTAGCGGGGAGTCTATTTAAAGGTGAAACTTTTAAATTTAGCACGGGTACCCTGCAGCTTTTCAAAAGAAGCTCATTTTTACATGACTCATTTTAAATATTTTTATAGAGTCTGACTGGAAGTAAACATATTAGCTGTCTGGAGCGGATATGTTTATAACAGCATTTGCTTTTAGTGACTATATGGAGTCCTGGCCTGTCAGTCTGTCCAGAGCAGCGATATTTATCAAAACTGCAGACTTATTAGTTTAGCAACTGGAGTTCCTCTCATTCATGGACACTGGCATGAATGGTTGGTTTCCAGTTGTATAAAGTCCCGTTGTTCCGTTAATTCTTCTCGTCTTCTTCGTCTTGGCTTTTGGAGTCTTGGCAACAGCACCCACTTTTTGCAGCAAAAAAAATCTTCAGTCGGCAGCAAAGTAAAGAGTGCAGGAATCCCACTAGTTTCCCAAGTTATGTTGTTTTTTACGGTGTCCTCTCGCCTCTTCTTTCCGTTTCCTTCCCCACCGCAAAAGTGAGATTTGCTGGGAGCGTACCTATGTTCCCCGGGTCCTATGTTCCTCAGGTCCTATTTTCCCCGCTTTGTATGGGACCGGGGAACAAAGGACCCTTTTTCTAAATAAGGGTCCAATAAAGGTCCCCATCAGGGAACACAGGACCTGGGGAACATAGGGATGACCCCGATTCGCTCATGTAAACAGCAAAATGTGTGTTCCAGGGGGCTATTTTCTGTTTAACTGACTGAAATGAATCATGTAAAATTCATCCTTTTTAGGAAACCTGCAGGGAGCTTATGCTAATCGTCCCGTTAAAAGTTCACAGGCTTTTTTCAGCAACTCCTCGTTTCACTGAATCTCTACAATAAAGGTGAAGAGTGCAAAGCTAGCATGACCCATAGAGCCACAATGGCCATTTTAATTGGAAATCCACCAAGTTGAAATAAACCCAGTATTTCTGCACTTTACTTCTGGTTGGCAGAAGGAAACCAACACTCTTCAATCAACAAGGAAGACATTAAAAAAAAAAAAACATAGCAGACTGAAATCCATCCTATCTCTCATTTGCCCACCACTTCACCAAAACTACATTGATCTCGAAAAGACCAAAGAACCTGAAGCACTACTTGGTACCAGGAACAATCAAAGAGAAACAAAACAGATGCACCTTTTTGAACAAGTACCTTGAGAATACATTAAATCCACGTGCACTATGTTCCTCTTTCATGTATGAACCTCAGATCAAGCAGCCTGTCAAACATAATCCACTGTTATTATCTGTCCTCTCAGGCAGTATGACCAAAACATTCAGGCGTTAAAAAAAAATGGGAACATTGGAAAAATGAGCTGATACTTAAATGTCAAAATGTAAACTTCAAATGTCATATCGTGAGCACTACTGATCGATTTTTTGACAGGTTGTAAAGGGAATGAGATCAGTGGCATACAGAGGAGGCTCTGTTTTACTGGAGCATAGCTGTTAGGCTCAGACAATGGTGGAGTAGAAATCTGGGGCGTAAAATCCAAGTAAAGTGGTGGTGTTGCTCCAAGGTAAGCTGACAGACCTGTAAGCTCACATACTGGGTGTGTGCCAATAACTATACGATTATATTTTTAAAAGTTCTTGGCCTCACCAGAAAACGTCACAGGAGAAACTTTAATGCACTTAGTCTGCTGTTGTTCAAGATTCGTTATCCCTTCGCGGAAGGTGGTCACATCTTGAGCCTCCAGTTATTCCTCAACAGCACGCACGACCTTTTCATCACTTGCCAGACGATGCAAGTCGGGTGAGTAAGGTGCATGGGGAAACAGTTTAAAAGCATGTTTGGTTGCTTCTGCCACCTCTGCTTTGTGGACGGACACATGTCATGGAGCTTCAAACATTTGAGTTTTTGTGGACAGTGATATAAGGTTTTGTTGTATACAGATGAGCCCCAAAATGGCTGTTACCCCCTTTGTTTCTAGGTGAGGCTGAGACCTTTTTAAAGTACCCTTATACTTTCATACTACATTATATAGTATGCAAGAAAAAGATTTTGCATGTCCTAATACATCTCACGTTAAATGCAATAAAATACCAGGATGTCCAACTAAATCCGCTCTGGTTTCGTAGTATGAATGCCAGCTTGTTTTTCTGGTTATTCTGACCCATAACTCTCTGCACAGCTGAAGATATGAAGCATGTCACGGTGTCTTGCACAAGTAACAAACTTGAGATGCTGAGAGCACACAGACAGGTGATTTCACACTGTCGACTGCGATGGTTATATAAGCAAGATGGTCACAGCTTAAGGCGTAATGTTATGGCGAAGTAGCATGCCCTGATCGTATACATACTGCATGCAACAGTACATACTTTGTAAGGGCAGCTGTAGTACAGAATGAAAGTAAATGTATGACATTTATGATTGGAACACACACTAGTTAACAATTCCTCAGTATCGTACCTTGATCAGGAGGTTGCTGAATTCTGAGCACCGTAAAGGTGGAGAGCAAAAAGTGAATAGGAAAGGGTGGTGGGTGGAAAATAAATTATTTTTCTTTTAAAGACTAACAAACTGGAGCAGCTATAAGTAAAATAAAGCTCATAATTCATTTGCTACCCTTTAAATAAGCTAGACACTCTCCAATTTTCATTTTAATGCTTAGACCAGCTTAGCCGTCACGCTGTATCAGACTAGTTACATGACATTAAATTAAAACTAAATTTGAGCTGAGAGTTGTTGAGAGTGTGAGCAGCACAGTAGCAGAACAGCAGCTCTGGTGCTCTGTCTCCACACAGGGAGACATTCAGGTTCTGTACTGCTGACAGCACTAAATAATCACTGTAGTTTGCTTAGCTTGGCATAAAGACTGAAAACTGTTGAAAAGACATGGCTCTGTTCCATAAAAGATAAAGGCCTTCCAGCGTGTTGAGCTACGTCTCCCTGCTGTAGTTTCATATTTAACCGACAGCGATGAGAATGGTATTGATCTTCTCATCTCTGTATTCCAAAAATGCCAAATGACTTCTTTATCCCTCAGCCTGAAAGGTCCCGAGCTCTGGATTTTTCCTTCGTCTCAAAGAAATTCTAATTGGACAGGGGGCACACACACTAAATGTCATTCATTCTAATTCCTGGTTAGTGTGATGAGTCACCGTGCACTGAACAGTGTGTAAAGCCCTGGACGTCCTTCAGAGGGTTTTAACTGTAGCCCTAAGCCCTAATAAATGTACAAAAATCCTAGAAATCATTATTCATCCGCCCACAACAGAGCAGCGTGCGCACAGATTAACTAGCGCTGATGAATGTGTTTGAACCTGCTCCTGTATTTGTCTTGTCCGTCTCTCAGGACCAGAACAATCTCTGAAGTGGAGGTTGGTTTTGCTGGGAGAAAACCTTTTGACTGGTTCATCTCTAACAAGGAGTTATTTTTAGCAGCATGGTTGACTGGAAAAGGCCAATGAATTCTGGAGGGCAAACTGAAGGCCAGCTGGAGAAGAAATACTCTCCTGATGGGATTATTAAAACAGTTCCAGCTTGGATTCTGCCTCACACATACAAATCCTACTTGACTGTCATCTAGACCTTGCTCAATTATGCTATAATAACTCCCATGAAAGCGCACACTTGAACCGTTCCCCAGCGTAGAGTGAGGTGTTCTCAAGCAGCACTCGGTTCCACAAATAAGCAGTAGTACGGTAACAGTTTTAATCGGAGTGGGTGGGAGCAGATGGATTAAAAATGCTGAGGAGGGAAGGGACCCAAAGTAATGTGATTAAATGTAATTACAAAAGCAGTTGCAGGCGGAATCAATCAACTTAACTGAATCACATGGAAGACAAATGTGTGGGTGACCACTTTTTATTTGTTTCTTATACATGCAGTAGTATTTTGCTTTGAATAAATATGATTAAATAAATAAAGTCATTTTTATAGAGAGAAAAATACAAATATAGCCTGAGAATCAAAGGGTGATCTTTACTACTATCATTGAGGATTGTCTTAAGATGCTTTGGAAGGACGATGTCATACAGTATCAACAGATTCATTCCGTCAGTGCACAGCACCTGCTACATGCTACATCAGTGCATGAATAGAAGATTATCATACATAGCATATAGTATCATATTACCAGAAATAATGAAGAAACAAAGGCTAATTAAGGAACATACAGATGGTGAACAGATGGTGTGGAAGGGTTGTGAACTACCAGCTGTTGACATTAAAAGTGTCATCCTCACCTAGGTGTTTCATTTTTCTGTCCATACTGCTTCATTAATTCATCACATATAGGAAAGCAAACCACAAAAACAATGGCGACATCTGCTGGCATTTTTGAGGAGCTGCCTTCATAAATATAGACTGCACAGAGCAACCATAGGTTACCATTTATGGCAAATAAATAAATGCTCATCATGCGCCGGAAAAGTGACATCTAACTAATATAGTTAAATTACACATACATGTCAAGTTGATGCATATTTAACAGAAACAAAAACTCAGTCAGGGTTTTTCATTTGGAGCAATGAATAGTAAAAATGTACATAAGCATGGCTCACTGAACTGGATAAACACACAACAAAACCAGATTACACCACAATCAAGCACCGTTATCTGCCCAGTGCAGAAGTGTTGAATCAGAGTGGGTAATCCTGTGATACACGCAGCTCAAATGATTACTCACTCGACTGCAAACACATGTATTATTGACAAGACCTTCGACGAGTTTGAGTGTGTATGAATATGAGTCAAGCTGGGCTCACACTACAGGAGTTTTAAAATCCTCACAGGTTTTGAAATCGGGCTACATCACATACATAAGGAGAAACTTCACAGATATTCTTCTCTCTAATCTCAGACATGCACACGCAGCAAGATTTGAAAATAATAATAATCACACACTCGAGGATATTATTCAGATTATAGTGCGCGAGGGAGCAATCAGGGAGCATATCGCCCTAATACTTTGCAGTGAGGAAAAAAACCTGGACACTGTGGTGGTGAAATTATGTACCACTGTGGTGCACTGCTGACTGCAAGACAAATTGCCCCTGGGGGATAGTAAATACTACCTTGAACCTTGAACCTTGAATGATATATCAGTTGGACTATGTTATTGGCAGATACTGGCCTTTCACAGATATGTCGTATTGGCGTACATGTTGTCCAATATGCACTGACATCAAAACATTTTTTAAAGAACATAATACAGAAAAAGATGCTCGGGGGTGCTCAAAATTCCATTTCTAAAGACGCTTAAAAATGAAAAATAATCAGTTGCATCTCTAAGCATATAAGGATGCTTAGAAATGGTGTTATCACATAGTTTGTTCAGCAGAGCAGCTCTGAGTCCATTCTTTACAATACACTCAGGAATGTCTGCAGCGCATGTAGCAGAGAACATAAGGTTAAACAAGTCTGGATGAGAAAATGGTTGGTAAGATGCAGTTAACATGAGCTGGAGTACATTTAAGTGCAGTATCATAATAATCATAACGCTCCAGATTTCAACTCGTAAATATCCAGCATGTTTGATGTTTTCTGGGTGGCCCTGATGAGCCTGAAAGCAGTTTGGAAGGTTAAAGGCTGGTTCTATGAACAATTTACATTACCAAATAATCTGGGTTAAACATCAGTTCAGATCAAGGTCCGGGACCTAGGATCTCCGATTAATGGGTGATGGGTGAAACAGTAGTTAACTCCTGTAATGTGAGCCTTTAACTGGGTAAGTTTGAGGTGTGTTACCCTCTTGACAGCTTTGTTGATATTAGAACAATACATCAAGGTTCAGCACAATTACATACAATGAAGAGCTATGTAGCATTTCAGAGGCTTTTGTAAACTTCTATCAGGAAGTACTTAAGCCTTGATTATACTCTTATGCAAATGGGCACATAGACACCATGGATGTGTGTTTGTTACCAATATATTACGTTGTAGTTTGCTTCAAGGACGCGTTCCATACATGCACAGCAGATCGGCCTCTACGCATTCTGCACATGCACACTACTGCCGAGCATGCGCACTTCTGTCCTTGTAGCATAGTTCCTGTATATACAAAAATTTTGGGATACATGTGAATGTTCACAGAGGTGCCGGCTCAGACTCGTGATTATAAAAGGTACGTCACTCAGAGACTAACGGACCTATATTGATATTTATGGAGGTGGAAAGTGTAATACTGGCATTAGTACTACGATTACAGTTGGCTTAAGGATGTCTGTTTAGTTCTGTGTGACCATGCTGTATGTAAGTTTAAGGGCTGTTTGAGTAATAAGTTCAGAACACAAATGCTTGAACAGGACATTCTAATTACATAGAGATCATCTCCAATAAATATGACACACTTGATTTCATCTACACATAAATCCATTAAACAGTGAAAGTGCATAACCATAACACAAAGGCACTGAAAGCTTCATTTCCAGTTTTACTGGAGGTAAAAGTTTAGTCACCATTCTTTTGGTCCGGGTCAGGTTCAGCATCATGCGTTAAGGTAGTAAAAGAACAGGCTTTACCCAGCTGGTAGTGATTCAGGGGCTCTTCCACCTGCCTGTCTGGCGTTTCTCTCAATTTTATTCCATTTTTTCTATCAAACTCTGCAGTAATCTGAGCCAGCGTCTTGCCCTTTGTTTCTGGCAAGGTAAGCCCCAAAAACACAGCGGAAACCAAACACACAGCCAGGAAAGGCAGGAAGCAGAAATTGCCCAGGCCGTTGACGATGAAGGGAAACAACATTCCAATCAAGAACAGGCTGATCCACATAAGTGAGCCCGCGACCATGTACGCCGCTGGCCGAGCTGCCTGGTCAAAGATCTCAGCCGGTAAGATCCCCGTCACTCCTGCAGGGCCCAAGCCGAAGCTGAGGATGTAGGAAAACACACATGCCATGCTGAGGTACGCCATCCCTGCAATGCCACGGCTCTGCAGGGTAAGAGCTACAGTGAAGACTACACCCCAGCAAGTCATAAGACTGTACCCCCCGACGAGAAGGTACCTTCGGCCCACACGTTCAATCAGGAGATTGCTCAGAATAGATGCCGTTAGCTCCGATGCTCCCGTGCCGATTGTGATGTACTGAATTTTCTCTGGTGGAATTCCTGCTTCCAGAAAGATGTAGTAAGCATAGAAGTAGATGGAATCATTCCCACAGAGCATCATGGCGCTACTAGCAAACATGACTGTCCTGAGTTGGGCTCGTAGGCCGCTATCCTTAAACAGGGACCAGGGTGTCTTGGCAGAAGCTGCAGATCCAGAATTTAAGGCCGCGGAAATTTGCTGCTGCTGCTCCTGAAGCATCTCCTCCATCTCCAAGACAGGAGCCTCCCCTCCGCGGAGTCTCCCAAGTGCCTGGACACATCCTTCCCTGTCTCCCTTGTCAATGAGAAGGTATCTAGGGCTCTCAGGGAACCAGGGTAGGGTAACCAGCTGGATCAACCCTGGCAAAGCATTACTGGCTAGTAAGTAGGGCCAAAGAGGCTCTGCACCCAGCACCTCAGTGAGTCCCACAACCTGACCCAGGAAGATGCCAAACGCAGTGAAAACAGCAGAGGAAAAAGCCACAGCACCTCTGAGATGTTTGGGGGCACTTTCCCCGAAGTACATAGGCTGGACGTTCATACTGACACCTGAATTCATCCCCACCAGAAAGCGAGCGAGGATGATCATCTCAAAGGCTTTGGCCAACCTGCACGTTAGCACCAGTATAGCACCAAGAAACAGAAAGAAGTTGTTCAGAAGCAGTGACTTCTTTCTACCAAAGCGGACCGCCATAGGCCCCGCTAGCAGGGCCCCTAGCAAACCGCCCAGTGAGAACGCTGACACAATTAGAGTCCACAATAGTGTCACCTGAGGGGTGTCCAAGCTTCTGCCCCATCGCTCCATGTAGGTGTCATTGATGAAGCCCTGTATGTAGCTGGTGGGAGCGTTGATGATGGAGATGTTGTAGCCATACTGGAAGGTTCCTCCGATGGCAGCAGAGCACACAGTCAAGGCAAGAGTCCCGACACTGCCTGAGGGTTTGCTGGTTTCTTCTGGCTCAGAATCTCCAGAGGAGTTCATCTGAGAGCTGGCTGTCACAGGTGGAGGACTGTGTGCCTTTACCTCTGTTTCCTACAGCAGTGACTTCACCATAAGCCCCGAAGTTAGCTTGTGAGAGTTTAGCGTTATTGTTCAACAAAATAAGGCATAGAGAGAGTATCTTTGGTCTTTGGTCTTTGGTCAGCGAAGGTTGTCCTTGTACAGCAGTTTGATAGGAAGGAGAACGAAGTTAACGGTTGATGCCGGGATTATTTATCTTCTTGCAATTATCCCCTAAGTATCGTCTGACAGGCAACTTTGTGCTGGTCGCAATTTGCAAATTAATTATTCATTATGCCTTATAGACATGAATATCAGGTTAACAATATTGTCAAAGCATCAAAGAAAGCTTAATTAACAAAAAAGAAAGAAAAAAAGAAATTTATTAGGTGGAATGATTAAAGTAAATGCGATTTGACAGTCCAAACCAGTCACCTGAATGAGTTTAGCTGCATTGAACCTCAAGCCAAAATCAAGTTTGAACATTAATACTGTATACAACATAGCAGAAGTGTTACATCTGTTTAGAATACGCATCAGAGCAGACTAATCAGAGATACATAACCAGTTTACTTACAAACTATTGTCTTGAAACCAGTTTACTTACAAACTATTGCTCTGACAGTCTGTGCTGAGGGAATAAAATACCCACCTCCTTCACATGGCTGTCCCTGTGTGCGTAGAGACCTCTGATTGGTTTACACCAAGTTGAGACATACGTCATATCCCTGCGACTGCTTCTGTCGCGAGTGGGCGTAAAGGAAAGATGTAAGTAAATGATTTCATTTAGTGTTTCTTAAATGCATGGCCAATAAATGTCAACATACCACATTACAGTTGCAATAAAGTGAATATTATGGTTTTAACATGAATGCATGTATCAGCACGTCACACTGTCATTATTAGCTCTCTCGCTACCAAGTATTTGTCGAGCTAGCAAAGCTTATTTATTACACTTGTGGTAGGTGTGCGATAGCAAGTCACAGAGCGTTTGTCAGTTTTTGTCTATAATTTACTTTTAGATGAATTGCTTGAGGAAAATGTATTGCTGTGTAGTTAATATAAGTGTGTTTTCAGTGCAGAGGCACATTTGTAGGACATGGCATTGGTAAAATTCTTGTCTGTCAGTTGGTGGGGCTGAAAGTAGCCCAAGTAAGTCATATATAATCTAATAATTACAGGCAGATAAAACTGTTTGACAACGGTTTGGCAGATTGTAGTTCAGGGGTCTGTTCCATCAGCTGCAATTACCAAATAAGCTAGGCAGTTAAAATGATTGACCTGCATGGTACTTCTGTTTAATGAAGCAAAATCATAGTTCAAGCTAAGGTTGGAAAAGGGAATGGATACAGGAAAAATAGAAATATATGGCAAGAGCGGCACATTTTCTCCCTGGTTTTGTTTATAAGAGCTGTAATTATTCATATGTTTCGAATATTAAGTGCTGCTTGGTGGCCAAGAACATCACCACTGTCTCTGTACTGCTGCTGTATGCCATGGTGGAAGAATCTGATCCATGCTCGACCTCTCAGGCTGCTTCAGACTAGTGCACACATGCAATTATCTTGCCTACCTGAACCTCTATTGAATTAGCCTGTACAACAAGCCCCACTTGTCTTAGTGCGCTTTATGGAATAGGGCCCTGGTTGCATGATTAGGTACAGGAACGGTACTTACCAAAAAGTGAACAATCTGACATTGTTTTTCAAAGGGGCCCATATTTTTGCACAAGTATTACCATATAAGGATACCTTTGCATGTTAACAGGTAGCTTAGTCAGTGAAGGTTTGATGTTACTGTAAGCAACAACATGTTGTATTTTTGCATACTCATATCCACTGATATCCATTAAGTGATATCAGATATCTCAAATCCTGACTTTGAATTGTTTCCTCCAACAGGGCGCCTTCCCCAACAAAAAGGAAGGAGGATGACAAAAGTAAACAGCGTGGTAAGGAGAAGTCAGAATCCAAAAAAGAGGGAGCTGACAAAGACCGGGGCCGAGAGAAGAACCGGACACGACGCAGTGCTTCCAGTGGGAGCAGCAGGTCAGAGACTGTTCTTACAAAGTAAATCTGAGGGCTGCCAGGTTACATTTTACTCATAATCTGGCTAATTTATCATTTCAAAAGATCTATTCATGCAGACTTGGCTGCAGACAGACAGAGAGAGAGGGAGGGAGGGGAAAGGTAGAAGTGTCTCATTTGTGGTATCTAAAATCTAACCCTGCTATCCCGTTGTGTTTTGAGCTCTGTTTCATTTAACCTTAATTACATTTTTGAATTAAATCCCTCCATCGTTGCAGAAGCTCAGTCATCAGACCCATCCCATCATAAAGTCTAATATGTCGTTAAGGTCCAGCTCGAGCTCCAGCAGCAGCTCAGGTTCCAGCTCTGGATCCTCCAGCGGCTCCAGCTCCTCTGCCTCCAGCCACTCAGGCTCCTCCAGCTCCCGCTCCTCTTCCTCATCATCCTCATCGTCCTCGCCGAGCCCCAGCCGCCAACGCCACAACAACAGACGACGCTCGCGCTCAAAGTATGAACCTAGTTACTATGAAGTCGTTAAAAACTTAAAAACCAATCAAGCAAGTACTGAACATTAACTCTTTCGTGACTAATGCTAATTTGAAGTGGTTCTGGATGAGACTGTTTCATTGAGAACTAAACTATTAAATGAAAGTGAAACATCTCTGTAGATCAAAATCAGCAAAGAAGGATGACAGAGATCGACGACGTAGGAGCCCCACACCCAAACCTACCAAGGTCTACCTGGGCCGGCTGACCAGAAATGTCATCAAGGTAAATTCATCGCCAGAAGTGCTTATAAAGATCACGTCATTGGTTTACACCGCTTGTCTGAATACGTCTTGCTTGAATATCAAAAAAACATTGGGTGTTTCTTTAGTCTAAAATCTTGCTCAGTATTTCCTCAACAATGCTCCGTAAAGTAGGCTTGGTAGGAAATTTCATAACCAGATTAAGGTTGTTTTTACACAGTGTACTTCCATTGCCTGCAGCCACACTGCTACATTAACTTGCAGGATGTGAGGAAGTGACTCACCATGTGGATGGTACCCACAGGAAGCAATTAGTGGCACAGTTTAATAAGAAAAACACAGACACTCTGCACTTACAGTGTGATGATTACAGGTCCAATTATCTTGTGTGTGCATGAATATAATTAAAACATTAAGAGGAAATGGATGCAAGTGATTGCACGCATTAAAAAATATTTTTTTTAAAACTGATGTATAATCCCATCACTTGAGTCACTTTTGTAATACCGTCATGCCTTTCATCTTTTTATGATCAAATTATTAGAGCAATTATGATCATTCCAGTCATCCTAAGCAGACAAGTTTTCACTGCCTTGAGTTTTTGTGATTCTGTTTGGCAAATGTAGCACAGTTAATAGGTTTTCAGATGGGAAAATTCTGAAACTTGGCTGGTACCGATGAAGCAGAAAGCATGGAAAAATGGATCAAAGAGAGTCAAGGCAAAAACTAAATCCAGAGACTGGCAGGGAATCAAAACAGGCAGGTGATCAGGTTGGAATCAGATACTATCTGGCAGGAAATGAATGAAACGGGCCCTATTGAAATACTGTGGAGCTAATGAGGGGAACAGGTTAGTAGGTGAAAGTGAGGATCAGGTGACTGGTAATAAATGGAAGGAGAGTTAGTAAATGTAAAAACAGACAGACATGAAAGAATTAAGCATAGAATGAGAAGAACTGTGACAGAAATCTACAAATTCTGTTTATATTAGGAGCTGACATGTATTCTTATAGTACGGAGATAGAGATAGAAGGATCCCTTTCATGTAGTGGCACATTTCAAAGCCTTCTCTGTTCTGCTTTTGAAGGAACACATCCAGGAGATCTTCTCCACCTACGGCAAGATCAAGATGATTGACATGCCCATGAACCGCATCCACCCTCACCTGTCCAAGGGCTACGCTTACGTGGAGTTTGAAACCCCCGAGGAGGCAGAGAAGGCCCTGAAACACATGGACGGAGGTAGGAGGAGGTGGAGAAATGAGCATGAAAGACTCGAATGAAGAGATTAAGCTGAGAGCAGAGCAGCACTTAACACTGATGTCTTTCAGGTCAGATTGACGGTCAGGAAATCACAGTGACAGCCGTGCTGACTCCCACGGTGCGTCCCCCTCCTCGCAGGCTGTCCCCTCCACGCAGGATGCCTCCTCCACCCCCGATGTGGCGGCGAACTCCTCCTCGAATGAGAAGAAGGTTAATCAGCACATGATCAATACTAATTCTGCAGAGAGAGGAGCAGTGGTTTATTTGGGGAAACAACACAAGGCTGATTTTACTCGTCTCTGTTTTTACTGCTGGTTTCTATGACATCCTTCTCATTGTTTGTGCCTTATTCTTCCTCCATCTTGCCTTCTCTCTTCTTAGGTCTCGGTCTCCTCGGCGACGCTCTCCAGTGCGACGCAGGTCTCGATCGCCCGGACGCCGCCGCCACCGGTCGCGCTCCAGTTCCAACTCCTCCCGCTAGAGATTTGGAAAACTCCCCACCTTCCCCTCTACATCTGCTCTTGTTCTGTTTTGTCCTTTGGATCAGTGCGACGAAACAAACAGAGGAGAAGTTTTTGTGCTGTTACACCAATAAGTGATGAGAACACGGGCACCAGAATTATTACTCACACAGTAAATCGTTTTAGCCACTGTGAGTATGAAAATGATGTCAATCTGAAGCCACAGTCGCCAGATCTGAAGAGATTTTGGACCAGTGTGTTAAACAGCCATCAACACCGTCATCAAAACACAAATATATTTTGGAAGAATGGAGTTCATCCCTCCAGTAGAGATACTTGGATAATCAATGCCAAGGTGCACTGAAGCTGTTCTGGCAGCACTAGGTGGCCCTACACCTAACTAAGACACTTAATGTTGGTTTTACCTTTAATTTATTTCCTGTCTGTGTATATAAACTGATAAAAAAACAACACTAAAGTATGTTTAATTCCTAAATTAATTAAAAGACATAAGCAAAAAATATATTCGAGACATTCCCAGAAAGCCTTGGTTTCCAGTGTTGTGCTGGCGTTCTAAGGAATACCGTTTCAAATAGAAAGGTCCGTGACTGGAACTAATTGCTCACCCCTGCTATAGGAAGTGGAAGTGGTTATTCGGACAACACGACTGTTTTGCAGACAAATAAAGGTGTCTCTGCTGAGAATAATTAAGATTATGACTCGCAGAAAGTTGCAGCTCAAACACCAAATTGTCAATGATGACTTTAACTTGTACGTGTAGCCCAACTAATACTAGATTTTTACTGATGTAAGTATTTAGGAATATATATCGGCATATATGTAAAAACGCAACCTAATAAAATCGAGATCCTTTCATCTTTTTTTCCTTTTTTACTAAGAAAGGACATTTTACTGTGAAAATAAACCTGTTACACCCACAGGTTTTAAATGACCCTAAACATCTGTCATAGGCCTGGTCGACGTATCGCTTTACCTCCTGCTTGGGTGTTTTACACATTTGCACAGGTGAGGGCTTTTCGTGTATTGCGCCCACCACTAAATCTACCACTGTATCTAATGCTGTGAAGTCACCAGTCCTGCTTTTTGCACTGAATTTGGCTACAATCAGAATAAAGTTCACTTTTAAGCTTTATTCTCTTTAAGCCATATAATGAAAAACAGAGATAGCTTCTTACAGTCACTTAACATTGTATATTGAAGGTGTATTAGGCTGGAGCGTATCATCTACTGCAGGGGTGGGCAATCCTGGTCCTCGAGGGCCACTATCCAGCATGTTTTAGATGTTTCCCTCCTCCAACACCTGATTCAAATGATCAGGATCGTTATCAGGCAGAGCTTGATGATGAGCTGATCATTTGAATCAGGTGTGTTGGAAGAGGGAAACATCTAAAACATTCAGGATAGTAGTGGCCCTCGAGGACCAGGATTGCCCACCCCTGATCTACTGATTGATTCTAGTGTCTGTGCTCTCATCACTTAAAAACTGTTTTTAAATTATTAATATAATCAATATGTCAATCAATGAAATCCATCCAACAGGGACCAGATCTCGAATTTTAGTGCCGTCCAGTGTCATTTTAATACATTATTAACACAAT
>OMNN01031167.1:0-12074 GCA_900302755.1 Chromis chromis | reverse complement strand
ATGACCACCTGCCTAATATTGTGTTGGTCCACCTTATGTGGTCAAGGACCATTGAACCATTGGTCATGGACAGAGGACCTCTCAGGGTGTCCTATGGGGTCTGGCACCAGGACGTTGGCAGTGGATCCTTTGGGTACTCTGGTTTGTGCAGTGGGGCCTCTGTCAATCAAACTTGTTCCACTGCATCCTGTTGATGCTTGATCAGAATGGGGTCTAGGAAGTTTGGAGGTCAAATCAACATCTTGGGCCATTGTCATGTTTCTCAAGATGTTCCTGATTGTTTGATGTTGTTGCCATGTGGTGGGGTGCATTTTCCTGCAGGGGTAGGCCAGTGACATTTGCATGAAGGAGTGTGTTTGTTTGTTCTGGGACAATGTTTATTTGGGTGTCTAAGTCTCATCAACATGGATGCCTAAATCCAAGGTTTTCCAGCAGAAACCACATAGTACCAATATGATCAATGTTATTCACTTCACCTGTCAGTGGTCATAATGTTGTGGCTGATCAGTGTATGTACTGCACATATCTATAGCATTAATACTGTTTATACTGTTGATACTATTTATACTGTTCATACCACAATTTATCTCTATCTGTAGATTTAGATGATATGTTTTATATTGTATCCATATATCTATATATACATCTACTTGTGTGTTCATAGCGCTCTGCTAATTGTGTTTACACTGTAACATACTTTGTATACCATACTGTGAATAATGCACTTTACTGCTGCTTTTGCACTTCTGGTTAGATGCTAAACTGCATTTTGTTTTCTTAGTACTTGTACTCTGCGCAGTGTCTATAAAGTTGAATCTAATCTAATGTAATCTAATCTCAAAGTGTTTCTACAAACAGTTCCTATCACTACGCTGAAGGCAGAGCTCCTTCTAAATACAAAAAGAAAAATAAAGTCAAGAAACTCCCAATCAATTGATGAGAAAAAGTCCGACAGAGAAAAAAAAAGACTAGAGCAGAAAGCTGTTGCACTTGCAGAAATGGCAGCCTGCAGCTAGCAAGAGTGAGCAGGGAAAAAAGAGATTTATGGTCATGCTGGCCCAAATGGAAACTTACTCTTGATTGACCACTTCCAATTGAAAGCTGACCTGCAGGTCAACATGGAAAGATTTTATCAGGTATTGGGCTTTCAGCATGTTAGGGAGGAGTGAAATTTGTTCTGCAGACATCCACCTTGAAAATTATCTTGTGTTATCAGTTCTCTGGGCAAAAAGGAAAGTATGCACGTTTTCAAAAAGGAAAGAGACTCAGTTCACAGTATGGGCCCAACTGAGAAGTGGTACAATATACTACTGTGCCAGTTCATGCGATGCAGAACCAATATTAGGTGTCATTAACTATCAATTGGTTTCTGAGTGTCATTAAATACATATTTTTAGTTTTGTGGTGTGTCTCAGAAAGACTTCAAAAAGACTATAGAGAGACTGTCACTGTATTTTGAGGGAGGAAGAGTGAGACAGAAAGTGACTGAGTTGGGAGAAACAAAAGATGATGAAACTGCCTCGGTGGGTTTACTGTTGTGCTCATCCAACATTTGCTCTTCATGTTTCGCATCAAATATTTTTCTTCAGTAAATCATTCCCTGGTAACTGCGTACGCTACGTTTACTGATATACTTTATTCCCCGAATCAATTATTCAACAAGTCAATCATCCAAAAAAACAAAAAAACAAACTGGAGAAAACAAACTTAATTGATTCGTATGTTTGTTTGTCTTTCCCCATAATGTTTGCTGCGTTTTCACTTGAAAAGAGGGACAGGCATCGAGCGACAGAGCAATGAGTATCTAATTCATCACTCTCTGCACGACTTGCCTACAGGGCCAGTTTAATTTATTTTCACTTCACCACTTTGAAAACTGTTGGCTCAGGCTATTCTAACATATTCATAAATCTTCCAAGATAGGCTCATGGCTCTTCCAAGATAGGCTCTTGAGGAAACTGGAGAAAGAGAAAAGAGAAAAGCATGCGGTGGGGGGATTGAAAGAAGCAAATTACTTTGCTTTTGTTTTGGTGCTAATTTATGACAGCCATATTGGAGGTGTTCGGGTCCGTGCGAGGTAATGGCTTGTGGAGGTTCCAGGGCCTTTTATCTCTCTTTGGCGCCGTTATTATACGTAAACAATTTGCAATTTCCAGCCCCGGTACATGTTTTGTCTGTTTGTGTTGGATATCAAATTACGCAAACAATATTCCAATCCTCTACCTAATATAGAGAAAGTCTCCCACCAATTCAAAAGTAATCAATAATAAATACTAGCAGATGGCAGGAAATTAGGCTATTGAAAGGATTTAAAAATAGGACTACATTCTTTCTTGCACCTGGAACTTACTATGTAATAAGAGTTTAACTAAAACCACTAAAATCCTGACCATTTAACCACCATGTGCTAATTCCCTGTTTCATTTAATTCTCTTTCCCAAATAAGCTATTTTTACATCTTGGCCCCAGAGGAGGCAGAAAGTAAGAATCCAGCCAAAACCAATATCATCAGGTTCCCTAAGCTTTAGCCAGAAGAGAGGACAAACAAATAAAGAACAAATTAATGTGGGAGAATAAAAGTATATTTAATTCCCCACAGTAGTAAAGCTTAATAGCGCGGGGCTTTTCCTTCAGATCGAATTTAAGAGAATAAAAGTTGCACAGCTCTCTAAAAAAAAAAAAGTTTCAATGAATCAGAGGATTCATTAAATTCCACATTAAGTAAATTTATGGCTTTTGCTACATGGGGAGAGTTTGTCTTTGGCCCAGTTAATAATTTCTGACACAAAATGGGCCAGTTATATCATGTTAAAAGACATCAGAAGCTTGTGCTGTTATTTATATTAGATCGACGAGTTTATTTTGCACGTCCATAAATAGTCTCCGTTCATATTACATCCAGTTCCCCTCCTCCGCTGGAGCTGACTGCAAGTTAAACATATAGTATGCCCTCAGATGCTGAACACGCCAAAAAAATGTAAAACTACAGCCTCTTCCAAGGAAAACTTTCATATTTAATAGATAAAAGCTTTGCCAAGTCATGCATGAATTTTAATTCCGATTGCCGTTGAAAAGGGGAAGGGAAGAAAGCACAAGGTGTTATTCGCCAAATATTTTACAAAGCAAAACTGTGGGAGAGAAGAGAGGGGAAGTGAGTTTAGTCTTTGATAGGTAGCTCCCTTGATGTCAGATTGACTACAGCATTCTAATCTAACTCTAAGTGAAAGCAAAGGGAGTATCCACTGAGTGTCATATCCGGAGTGTGTTATCTGTGGCTCGCAGCCCCGCCAGCTCACAAAGAGCAGACCACAGGGGTGAGAAAGTGGGAAGGGAAAAAAACATTCCCTTTTGAAAATTCTGTCATTTTTGGATAGACAGTCTTAAAGTATCTCTGGGAAATTTTTTGACCACAACTAAATTTACCAGCTTTTGCTTATTCCTTTGCCTGTTTAATTTAAATCCAGAATGCTGTCTCAGGCCATTCTCAACCTAATCCCACCAAAGCAAATCACAAAAAAAAAAGTAGTAAAAAAATGTTTGATCACTGGTTTGTAATCAGTTTCTCGTACATATTTTCGAACAAAGTTTTTGCAGTTCCGTGCACGCCTCAAGGTAGATAAAGTGCTGAGGTCTGGAGAGAAAAAAATAAAAGCAGAGAAAGGGGAAAAAAAACATGATTAAAAGTTTAATTAGAAGACTGAAATGGAGTGGGTTTTCTATTACTGCATCCTTGTTGTAACTCATGTGGTTCTGCATATTAATGTGATCCTTTTATTTAATTCATAGGAAATTAAAATAGCTAGTCTTGATTTAGTAATCTTTTAATTTTCAATCTGTTCATTTTTGTATAATTAAGAGGATGCAGCATAACATCATTACACATAATACACATGAATCTATTTATTTATTTTTTTTAAACAATTGAACAATTGATCAAGGAAAATCTTTTCATTTTTAGACTATTTACACTATTCGGAATATCAAAACCATGGAAAATAGTGTGGATTGCTGAGGAATGGTTAAAAGCAGAGGAGCAGAAAATGGAAAAGTAAAATATAATAGAGGAAAACAAATGAGTAAAAGATAAATCAGCTAAGTTAGGGGTAGATTTGTAAAGCAATGTGGAGAAAAAGATCCCAAAAGAGTAAAAACAAAAAAGTTATACCAAACTGAAATAGAAAAATAATCGTGGTGAAACCTGACAAAATGTACTTGACTGGGGTCATCTTGGATAACCAGAAATGGCTCCAGGATTGTGGGGAAATCACACACATCACACTGACATACCAAGTGGATCATTCGAACAGAGAAAAAAACTAGATGTGCGTAACACTGGAACTGCACCTTCGAGTTCAAAATTTCTTTGCAATCTCTCCATTCCTTTACGGGTGGTGATTTAGACAGCTGCTTCAAAAAACACTCGCACATTCAGCCTCGGTTGCAGACAGCAGAGAAAAATACGTGTAAACAGAAGAGGCTACATGGACGTGCAATAAAACCTGAATAATGGACGCGGAATAGCCACCTTTTTTTGTGAATAGTTTCATCGGGATTCAAATGCAGGTTAGGTCAACCAATCATTCAGATGATGCTGCATACTTTATTGTCACCCACGTAGCCTATATTGTGCTGCGGCTACACTGGTAAATCTCACATGCTGCTGTCTGGGAGAACATCCAGGCTGAAAGGTGACACATTTTTGCTGCTTTATGATTTTTCCTGTGACGACAAATGAGAGAGAGAGAAAAATGTGCAATGACTTCTGACTGATTTGGCTGAACCTAACAGAGCAAGGAGGATAGAGATACACTTCTACTAGCTTGAATGCAACCTGGTTAAAAATCTTTATTGTTTTTAACTAAATTATAATAGCAAATACATTTTCAACAAAATTTAACTGTGACCAGATTTAGATTTTTGTCAATTGCAAGTTCTAAATACTAGGAGCTATGATACTGGATGGATCAGTAACACAATGTATTTTTGCAGTACGACATCCACTGTAGTAACTA
Source organism: Chromis chromis (assembly GCA_900302755.1). NCBI lineage: Eukaryota > Metazoa > Chordata > Actinopteri > Pomacentridae > Chromis > Chromis chromis. The sequence continues at coordinate 7,062 of OMNN01031167.1, read as the reverse complement.
AACTATTATATAATGTTTTAATAGCTATGTATTGGTACTCACAGCACTTGATTAAAGTTTGGGAAAGATTACTAATAACGAGACACAATGTGCCTATTTATATCCAATGAAAAAAGACCTTACCAATATGCTTTGTCTAACCTCAAACAAGACTCTTGGTGTGAACCCCAGTCTCTGTTTGGGGTAGTTTACTCACAATCTACCCCAAATACTCCCTGCTAATCCCAATGCATTTCACAAATATGCTGCTTCTTTCAAAACAATTAACAAATCTAAGTCTGAATGTAATCCAGCCACCCATTATATTAATTACATTATTTAATTAATATTTGCTATTCGGTTTAATAAATCAAAACAAAATAATGATTCATTATTTAAAAGTAAATAAAAGAGTGGGTTTTAAATTGAATTCCTGTGTTTAAAAACTACATTTCAAATGGCCAAACGTGGAGACAGATTACACAGGACAGGGGAGATTTGTGCCGTACTGTGTCGCACAGGCAATTCAAAGGATCAGGCTCACACAGCAGTCTAAGTGAGCATAGAAATCTGTCAGGTTCACACTGAGGTCATTCATTCAAGTCGTGCCTGTGACTACTCCGTAAATCCACATGGCGAGAAGGAGCAAACAGAAAAGAAAAAGAAAACGACAGACAAAAAGCAAGAAATAGAGGGATCAGTGTGTAGGATTTAGGGGGATGTATGAGCAGAAATGGAATTTAGGTTACATTTTCTTTAAAAAAAAAAATCACCTGTCATTACGAATTATTGTGTTTCATCAGCTTAGAATGGGCCCTTTATATCTACATAGCAAGTGGGTGATTTTCCACAGTGGTCACCATGTTGTGCCAACATGTTCCTACAGGAGCCCAGAGTGGACAAACTCAAACTCCTGCTCTAGAGAGGGCTTTTTGTATTTTTACACTCTGGAGATGGCCAATGTAGGTTCTCCTACACATTTCAAAAGGGAGATTCCATTGGTTTCAACCCCACTGCTACATGCCACTGAACTCTACACTCTGGTTCTTCTCAGCAGTAATAATAATAGATCTATTTTAAAGGCATGTGAAAAACCCAGCATGTATAGCAAATATACAGTATGGTAGAGAAGCCATCTTTCCTCATGCTTTACTAACTTAACCATAAATATTTTATTTATTGCTCTGAGGTATTTTTTATTTTCCTGTGTCCAGTCCATTTTCCACAATATGCTTTTCGGTTTTTGCATTCACTGATTTCATAAAGCCTTACAACCATCTTGAAGGATGCCATTTCTGTCCCTACACACAACATATAGGCCTAGAAGATGTGTAGGATTATTTACTTCATTAAAAAAAAATGAGATTGTATTATAATTTAAAGTGTGTAGCTCTCCTTTAATGTCTACCTGTGAGCCTCATCAGAATTGGTCTGCTAGTCCTTTCAGTTTTTATTAAACACACCAAAATTCCAATATCCTGAGGTGGCTTAGAACTGTGAAGCCCTGCAGCACAAGTTCAGTATGTTTATCTGAACCTCATCTTTTGTCCCAACAGTCATACCTGCTCATTTCAACCACAAATGTATGAGCCGAGCAAACAGAAAACTTTAAATGGTGAATCTTCTTTTCTGTGCTTAGCAATACTTGTCTAATATTCAATGATGACTGTTAAATCCACAACTCTGTTTGAAGCAACACACCGCGTGAAGTGCATATTTTCCTGTTAGATAGCGCTGGCAGTGATTTGTGATGTTCCACTCTGGCCAGATGTGACTCCTCCCCACAGTTTAAATGCCAAAAGTTAGCATTTTGGCTAATTGTCTGATAAAAGGTCAATGGGCATTTGTAAATGAGACACATGGTGGGTGTTCATTAGATGTGCTGAGAGCCGCTAGTGCTTATTAGAGTAGTTCTGGGCCCAGCCAATGTCATCCTCCTCAGGGGATAGTCTGTGGAGTCCATTTATGGTGTATTGTCAAAAGAGGATAATGCTGTCAAAGCTGTTATTTTTGGGGGGGCTCTGAGTGTAAAAGACCTGTCGAGGGATACAGTAAATCTTTTTCATCTGAATAAAAGGCGATTGAGCAGCTTTGAGGCTCACAGGTTGGTCCAAATTGCTCATACATTAACTTGTAGTGTTGTACATGTTCAGATTTTCTAAGTACAGTTAAAAACATTCTGCTGAGATGGCACTTTGCACTGTTTTGCATGGTGTGTATGTGTTTTTCCTAATTAAACAAGTGTCACTTCCTCTTTTTGAAACATCACTTTGAGTCGATGCACAGCAGAAAAATGGAAGGACCTTTTTGGTTCCTGGAATTTAATGTGCAGTTTGCAGCAGAACCCATGTGGTGTCTCTGCTGAATACCTATGGCAGGCTTGATGGCAGTGTGGGGTTTGGAGAGTCCATTATCATACATGCATTATCTTTGTCTTTATTGGGGCTAGGTTTTAGGCTGGCTTCAGTCATGGCGCCTCACATCTGCTCTTCTCATCCCTTTAAAAGCAGTGTTCTTCCCACCATGCAGCAGAGACAGCCTAGTTAAGTAGTGACTTATTAGTATCCACCAGAAGTAGAGGCCAGAGCCAGTCCTGTGTGTCAGCTGTCCTTCACCAAATATGTCTTTGGTCATTCAGATGCATCTATGCTGCTGTCTTACGCAAATTTTATTGGTTGCCGAGTAAAATTTAAAAAAGAAAACCATCCCTTAAGGGTTCCTTGCATCTATTTTATTTTCTGAACCCCCAAAACCCACTGGTGGGTTTGAAAGGTGTGTTGTCTTATAAAAATCACCAAAATGACACCATTTGTCAGAGCCAGAAGCAGGAAAACATTAAGAATTGTAATCTTTTCAACTTTCAGATGATCCTGAAACTACTTATATGTGACGCACTGTTCTGTCAGGAAAATGAACCAAATCTAAGCTTAAAATTGCAATATTATTATATTATTATTAATAATTATTTTACTTATTATACACATTATGTCTCCAAATTATATATTTTTTTACATTGGTCTCATTTTTTTTTTTAAATGGCAAAAAGAAAGTGTTTAGTCTGAACAGATTTTGTAAAAAAATAAAAATTTAAAAAATTAAAAAGGAAAATAATGTGCTCATCAGCACAACTGAGAAGCTGAGACTGACAACAATATCATAACAAAATGTTGGCTTGGGAGGATAGGAGTGGGCACAAATTGAAAATGTAAGTAGTAAAATATCTACAGTACGTAGAGTCACCATTCCTGAGAAAATGTGATTTCAGGTTTATTCATTTTCATAAAATTATTAATCTCTGGTTTTGTTTTTTTGTTTGCCATGATTTATGGTATTAAAATTGAAACATATATGACATTTTGGAGTTCTCGGTACTTCTAGCCATTGCTGCGCTGTCTCCATAAACGTGCAGGACATATTGCAGTAAAAATGAGCCCACAGTGAGGGAAAATGTGACAGGAGCAAAAAAATGCCCAGAAAGTTCAGGAGCATTGGAGTTCAGATGGTTAAAACACACATTACAGATACACCAATTATTGAAAATGACATCTTATAGCAGATGCTCATTATTTACAGAAAAAGCACACATAATACTGTCTGACTTAACAGCCAACTAAGCGATGTACACTTCAGTATCCTATTGACTTTTAATGTGCCCTCTACAACTGTGAGTTTTGTCCATAGGTTCTCCTAATTAAACAAGAAAATACAATGTTTGTCGATGCCCTCTACAACAACACGCAGACACCTCTTCTGATCTGATGCCCTTATCTGTGACAATATTTAGATTACTTACTATTGCCCTGGCTCTAGGAACTATATGAAACCGTACCTAAACAATAAGTAAGCCTCTGCTAACAACCTAGTAGCCATAGTAGCCACCCATCAACGCCAAACCAAGCATTTGCCCATCCAAGATTAATGCTAATACATTTCTTTTTTCTATTTCCAGTCGTTAAACCTTCTGTTACATTACTGATTTATTTTTACATATCTTCTTAATTGAAGAATTAGGAGTATCATTCTGCAGATTCTAGAATGTTTTACTCCTTACTCCCTTTTAAATGTGTTTACCAATACAAAGCTGTGTTATCCATAAGGACAGTCCAACAATTTAAATACTACACTTGTCAGTGTTCTATGGCTGAGATCTTTAGAATTTTCAAATATAGTTAGATGCAGGGAGTAAAGGCCATCTCTGCTCTCTTCCTGTCATCTGCATGTGTTTGTTAACACACAAGAAGAATGGGCCATGGACATGACCTCATCCATCTTAATACAAGTGCATGTTTTTCAAAAAGCAAAAAACCCTTGTGATGGAGAGTAATAAGGAACAGCTTCATAATGGACTTCTCACTGGAGTCAGAAAAAATAACCTTATTCAGAAGCTCACTGAATTGCATGGGAACAATATTAAATATCAAAAGCGTTATTCCTGCCAATGGGACTCAAACTGCAACCTGTGCCAAATATGTATGAAAAGTTTAACCTCGGCCAATTTTCTATACATAAGAGGACGTATTCTCTGCGAATGCACATGGCTACTTTGTTCTGAGAGAAACGTGCCTCACAAAGAGATAAAAAAAAAGACTGAGTGTTACACTTGTGTTCATGACAGAATGGAAACTGTAGGGTGAATTAAATGATTGAATCTCATTATAAATATATTGGAGCAGCGTAGACCTTAAAAGCTCTCCAGTGAGTACATGTCTCTTCATGGGCCGTGTGAAGTGCCATCACTTTGAAGAGCTCTATGATTGTTGGAGAACTTACACCATCAGACGTCTTTCTAATTAAAGGCCGAAAACGATAATTGCTCTTAAAAAGAACACATTTTTAGGCAAACTCTCAACAACCCCCTCCTCATCGTTCACCCACATACAAAACACTTAAACGCACGCTAACAGAATTTTGGCTTAATACAAAAAAACCTAAGCCAGAAAACCAATAGGAAAAGCTTTCCCCGTTTCTATTGGGGTTATTGTCGAGCCAAAAGAAAGAATCTTTCGCCAGGCCTGTCATCTATCAATTGGGTGACAAAACAGTCTTCAAAGCACAAGGCTAATACATTTAGTGCACGGCAATAAAGCTTTTTCCCAAAACCTATAGAGTGCTTTGAGTAAGTGACAGTGGAAGACTTAAAAGTGTTTCTTTGACAAACCACTTAGTTCTCTGATTTTTAGAAGACGAGTAATGATCCCTTCAGAGAGGAAGGGGGGAGGTGTGCGGATTGAAAATAAGCCTCTGTGATGCTCAAACCGGTTTTAATAACCTGCGTAAACTCGAATATATCAAAGAAGCAATCACTCTTCTTAAACACTTGACCACACTTACGCAGTCTTTCATCATTCTTTTTTTCCCCAGGGTGACTGTCACTGCATATAATCCCTTCTCTTAGGCTAATTACAACTTGTATCAGTGTTTAAGACATAAATGTTTTCACTTAAAAGAACATAACCGCTAATAGGTAGAAGCTGCTATTTGCATCCACTTATAGACTTTCTAATATTGAGAAAACCTGATGAAAGTGACTCAGGGATGCATGTTGAGTATATATTCTGACCTCTAACGTTGATAAAAATACATGTTTTATTTGTGTTACTGTGCATTGTACCTGCATGCAGAGTACTAGCTTCTGCTGTCACGACTGACTAGTTTTCACAGTTCAAGCAACTGTTTTTGAATTTAGGCCTGTCTTTGATCAAAGCTTTAAGAGAGACTTAAGAACACAATCAAATTAGAAGCAGACATCTATAACCAGAAAATCGCAGAGCAATCCCTGGGGATGGATTGAGGAGCAAATCTTTCCCAATCCCAGCCCCAATTAAAAAATGCACTGACATTCAGCTTTTCAGACGGCACAAACCATTTCCCCCTCGTTCACCGTCGAGCATTTCATGCGCGACTATGGATTTGCTTCCGCTTTAACGGCTAATGTCGATTTTGACCCCGCTTCCCTGTGATGTCCGGCATCCCGGGGAAGCGTGCGGGTATATGCTTGATTTGTTTACCTTGCAGATGAAGCTTGCTCTCGGGGCTCTGCAGGAGGATTGAGCTAACTGAGTCCAGATTGTCATAGCTACTGCATCCCAGTGGCCCCGTCCGTGTCTCTGTCACCTGCAAGAGAATTAGGACTCAAATGAAAGCTGCATTCGGAGGAAGTGTAGGTGTGGATGGCAACATCTGCAAGCATGTTTTGTGCATGAAGTAGTGAACACTGTGTTTGTCATCAATGTATTGCTCTCAGTACTGTATTGTGTGAATTTCTCTTACAATGCTTTACAACTAGCCATTTACCACAGTAGCTCCATATTGCTCCTTATAATGAATCAGTAATCAGACATTTTACCTTTTTGAGCAACTTAGACTTTCAGAGACAGACTTTATTGTCATTCAAATATACAGCAAGTGCAAATAGCTCAGCACAGATTTCGGATATATAAAAAAAGTATGTGTTAAATAAAATGTATATATTAAAATATAATCCAAATATACAGCAGCAAAATGTTATAAAGTGCAATAGTGGAAAATAGTAAAGTGACCTGTGGAGTTAACAGTAGTGCAAAAAAAATTGGTTTGTATATAATAAAAAGTAATTGAAGGGATATGGAAGAGTGAAAACATGGTATCCAGTATGAGCAGCATATACAGTATAAGCTAACTGTACTGTATACACCGATCGGGCATAATATTATGACCACCTGCCTAATATTATGTTGGTCCCTCTTATGTGGTCAAAAATGCTTTGAAGCACTGGCCATGGACAAGAGGACCTCTCAGGGTGTCCTATGGGGTCTGGCACCAGGACGTTGGCAGTGGATCCTTTGGGTACTCTGGCTTGTGCAGTGGGGCCTCTGTCAATCCAACTTGTTCCACTGCATCCTGTTGATGCTTGATCAGAATGGGGTCTAGGAAGTTTGGAGGTCAAATCAACATCTTGGGCCATTGTCATGTTCCTCAAGATGTTCCTGATTGTTTGATGTCTTTGCCATGTGGTGGGGTGCATTTTCCTGCGGGGGTAGGCCAGTGACATTTGGGATTGCCATTTGCATGAGGGAGTGTGCTTGTTCTGGGACAATGTTTATT